>VZTO01024396.1:0-23470 GCA_013400615.1 Syrrhaptes paradoxus | reverse complement strand
CCGTGTTATCCTGCTGCAAAAGATTTCAGGGGGACCGACGGCACGAGCCGATGGAGGCTGGGGCTGGACAGTCCCTCCGGTGCAGGGATGGGACACGGTGACGCATCCCCAAGCTGGAGCTTGGACCCCGGCATGATGGCCAGGGGACAGCTCGGTTGATGCAACTGCAAACCAAAAAATCTAAATACACCCAGAGCAACCTGCGGGAGGTCCTGGGTGGGGGTCAGGGTGCCCAGCATCCTGGGAAGCATCATCCTGGTTCTCCAGGTGAGCACTCGAGGGCTCCAACCTGCATCCCACCCGTGCAAAAGTCCAAGTGCTGGAAGGGAGGTGGAATCGCTGCGAGCACCAGCTGAGAGCTCAGAGTCAATCTGGGCTTTTTTCTTGGCTCGTCCCCAGTACTAAAAAGTTTCTATAACGGGCACATAGTTAACAGTTCTGCTGCTGATGCTTCGCCAAAGAGAAATTCGAGCTCCTTCTTCCGTGGCTAACAGCACGGGGAGGAGGGAGGGGTGAGGCAGGCAAAAAAAAAAAATTTAAAAAAAAATTGTTTGCAAGCGAGCGCATTATTGTGGCTTTGGGAAAAATCTCGGGAGCGCGGCAGGATTTCACCTTCTTATTTTCAACCTGCACCGCGGCGCTTCCACGCTCTTCTCCCCTTGCAGAAATAGGTCAGCACCAGTCACCCTGCTCCCCAGGACTTGCCCAAGGGGACAAGTGGCACCGTCTGAACGCTCCAACCCAGCTCCCCCAGCTGCAGGTCTGTGCCCCCGCTGCCCAAGGGATCCTCATTGACTTTCCAACACTCTGCAACTCTCCCCATCCCTTCGCTCTCCCCCGGGGGCTTGACGCAGCCAAATATTTATGCAGCCTTGTGTTGTAATAAAGGATTAATTAATCCCGGATCGTTAAAGCCAGCGGGTTCAAGGTCTGTTCCCAGACTCGGGTCTTGGGATGCTGTAAGGAATGGGTTAGTCGCTGGGAAAGAAGAGTTTGGTTTCCCCCCGTTGCAGAATAAACCGGCTCCTTGCAATAAAACTGCGATGGGCATGTTACACGCTTCACGTAAACACCCGAAAAGTGGAATAAATCTTCCACGATGCTGTAAAGACAGGTTTGGAAGAGGTTGTGGAGGAGGTTGTGCCTCTGGATTGCTTCCAAGGGTCACCCATCCACAGATCATCCTTTCAAGGGTCACCCATCCAATGGTCACCCATCCAAGGGCCACCCCTCCAAGGGTGACCCCTCCAAGGGTCACCCATCCAAGGGCCACCCCTCCAAGGGTGACCCCTCCAAGGGTCACCCATCCAAGAGTCACCCCTCCAAAGGCCACCCATCCAAGGGTCACCCATCCAAGGGCCACCCATCCAGGGGCCACCCATCCAAGGGTGACCCCTCCAAGGGTCACCCATCCAAGAGTCACCCATCCAAGAGTCACCCATCCAAGGGCCACCATTCCAAGGGCCACCATTCCAAAGATCCTAAGGGGAGCAACAGGCTCTGGGATCTCCCTGCTGGGACCCCCCAAAATTGAGCTCCATCACTTGCAAACCGGTTGCCAGCCACCGAATATTGGGGGAATGGGGCAGCACGGTTTAGCCCCATCGCCGCCCATCTTCCAGCCAGAAGGAAAACACAATAAAGCAGCAAAAACCAGCAAAAACAGAATTAAACCCCCACGAGGACCCCAGCCCAGCTGTCCCCCCTTTTCCCAGCAGCTATTTATTGCCATTTGGGCAGCACGGCTTCGTGGGCGAGATAACGGCGAGATAACGAGCATCATCGCGCACTCGGTCCTGGGCTGGGGACGCCGAGGCCGGCAGCGCTGCCCGCACCGAACGAACTCGAGAGAAGCGACACATTTCCCGAGTGGTCTGCGAGGAGGAGGAGGAGGAGGATGCGGCGGCGAGCGGCCGCGGTGGCAGAGCAGAGCCGTCCAGCTCAATTACTATCATACGGGGGGACACATGGATTGGTGACGTTTGACATTTTCTACAAAATATTTTGATGCAAAATGGCACCTCCGTCACAAATTATTTTCCAAATCTTGGCTTGGGTTTGGGTGGCGTTTTTTTTTCTTTTTTTACTTTTTTTTTTTTTTTTTTTTTTTAATTAAAATTTTTTTTTTTTTTTTTTTTTTGTTTTTTTTTTTTTTTGCTAGGAAACGAACAAACAAAAAAACAGGGTGACATTTGCAAAGGAGCAAAGGAACCGGTCATCCTTTCCCCACCATAAGCAAAGGGATCACAGCGGATGTGCCACTGGGTGGGCAAAGCAAACAGTGGGGGCAAATGCACCAAAAAAATCTTGGTTTGGCTCTGGGGTATCACCGTGCCCCCGCCAATGCACCAGTGCAGTCCTTGGGGATGCTCAAAGGGTTTTTTCCCCCTTTTTCCCCATCCGTGCAAGGGCCCCGGAGCATCGCGGGGCCGGACCCCTCCCGGCAAGGCAGGGGTTACCGGCACTGGGAGTCGCTGAACTCTGTGCTACCAGACACCTCGGGAAAGCTGAAATGACTTTAAATGCCTAAACATTTTAAAACAAACCCTGGAACAATTCAGCTCTGAACTCCTCGCCTGCTTTCCCTCCCTCCTCGCTCTCTCTCTCCCATTTTTACGGTTTCCAGAGCTGTTTTACGCCTCATTACCTGCACACTGTGAGTGATGTCTGTCGGTCCTAGAGCTGTAAATACCTTAAATCATGCTTCATTAAGAATATCTATGGTGCTATTAAAGAGCTATAATAGACAACGAGTTAACAGATGATTAAATATGAACTCCATTTGTGTCACTCACCAGCGCGCGGGGAGAGGCTTTAAGTTTTTTAAACTTGCGCTCATTATCTGGGGAAGTGGGGCTGCAGCTGGCAGGGATGGAGGGGGATGGAGGGATGCTCGTGTGGGGATGGAGGGATGCTCAAATGGGGATTGAAATGGGGATGGAGGGATGGTCAAATGGGGATGGAGGGAAGCTGGCATGGGGATGGAGGGATGCTCAAATGGGGACAGAGGGATGCTCAGATGGGGACGGAAGGNGGGGATGGAGGGATGCTCAAATGGGGATTGAAATGGGGATGGAGGGATGGTCAAATGGGGATGGAGGGATGCTGGCATGGGGATGGAGGGATGCTCGTGTGGGGATGGAGGGATGCTCAAATGGGGCTGGAGGGATGCTCACATGGGGATGGAAATGGGGATGGAGGGATGCTCACATGGGGATGGAAATGGGGACGGAGGGATGCTCACATAGGGATGGGGCACAGGGATGCTCCTGCACCCGGGACACCCCAGAGGGACCAGTTCCTCCACTTTGTGACTCTGAGCCAATGATCCTGGCAGCCCTTTGTTCAGCTGTTCCCACCCATAAAGGCAAATAGCACCCGGTGACACTTGCAGCAGATCGATCTTTAGGGTCTGGTAGCCAGAGATGAAAAAGAAAATAAAAGAGAGGAGGAGGACAATGAGGAGATATCAAGCTGCTTGGGATGGGATGGGATGGGGAAAAGGATGGGTACCCAGGAGGAAGGGCGGGTGGATGGGGAGATGGATGGGTACCCAGGAGGAAGGGTAGGTGGGATGGGGAGATGGGTGGGTACCCAAGAGGAAGGGCTGGAGGCCAGCAGGATGGACAGTGATGCAAAGGCAGGCTGAGCACTGCTATCCTTCTGATAAAATAATAGCTCAGCACAAATGAATTGCCAAAGCGCAAATTAAATAATAATTAATATTATTAAAATCCCACGAGCACACAAAAATACTGGGGAGAAATTGAATAATGAGTGTTTTCTTATTTTTTTTGGATTAGATTTTCCTATAAAAATAAAGAACAGTTTCACAGGCAGCTTCACAAAGGCGGATTATCGCGCTACTACAATCACAGCTCAGGGCTGCGGCCGGGCCCGAAACCGGTCATGGAGAAAGGGGTAAGAGGCAAGAAAATAGTCACCCCTCTCCAGCAAACTGACTATTGTCACAGGGGACGTCCCCATGGTCTTTGCAAGGACACATTGGGGCTTATCCTGAAAAACCTTCGGGAAAAGGACGGGGCTGGAAGCCGGGAAAGCATCTCAGCTGCCCCGTACCCTCGATCCGGATGATGCTCAGCCCTCCACAGAGGCAGGATGATGCTGAGCGGCTCCAACCCCCCCTCCACATCACCAAACCCCACCGCTGCCTCTGTTTCCCTGGCTCCAAAAGGGAAATCACCGCCTGGAACAGCAGCAGAAGTTCACATCCCTCCGAACCCAAACTGGAGATCCCAGTGCTCCCCAGTGATCCCTTATTGATGGTTTCCCACCGTGCCTCGACCCCGCACCGGCTGCAGGGACCCCCAGCCGCCCCCGAGGCCACGCAGGAGCCCGGGGGTCCCGGGGGGGGTTGGTGACAGCGTGGGACGGCGGCGCTGGCAGGGGGACGGTGACACGCAGCTCCCCGGGGACCGGGGCCGGTAATTGAATCTCGGCGTTTCTATTCCGCCGGAGCGGGCGCGGTGATTAAGTGAACTGGAAATGCCATTTCCGTATTGTTCCGACTCTGAAGTGCCCCCAGGTTTCTGTCATTTGCCGGCTGTCCCCTCTGCTCCCTCGCTCCGACCTCGCCTCCCCTCCGGCAGCGGGGTCAGGCTGCAGCAGCCCCCAGGGTCACCGCGAGAAATTAATCCCCCAGCCCCCTGGGAGCCGGGCTGATGCCTCGGCTGCGGAGATTGCAAGGGTTGGGGAGGGAAAATGAGCTCTCCTCCCTATTTGGGGAAAAATAAAAGAATTTCAGGAGCGGGGGGGAGCAGCTCAGCACGTCTCCATCCCCCCACCATTTCCCTGCCGTGATTTTCCCCCAACGGCTCCCAAACCACAAATATCCCAAAGCCCACCCAGGGTCTTCCCCATACCCGATGCCCCGTCACCACCCAAAGCTCCTTGGGCAGAACGGCCGGGACATCACCCTCCCCGCTCCGCAAACTGCTCCTGCCAGGAACAGGAGGCAAAAGATGCTCAGCTCAGAACTTCCCTCTCTAGTCAAATATTTAACAAGAAACCACCAAGAGGAGCCAACTGTCTCCCTCGGATGTGGGTTGCATTTGGAAGTTAATGGGATTTTTATTCCCATCCAAAATATCTTTTTTTTTCCACGCTCAATAAAACACAAACCACACCGGCGTGGTCCAGCCGGGAACGATGCACGCCCGTGGTGCTCCCAGCACGTGGACGGCCACCCTCTGCCAAGGTACCCGGCCCCCCATCACTTGGTTAATGGATACACTGAATAATATTTTAAATTCACCGAGTGAGAAAACGGCTGCGTTAATGCCTTAATTCCCACCGTGCCTTGTTGCTTTGAAATTCCTGAAAAAAAAAATAAAAAAGAAAAAAAAAAGAAAATAAAAAAAAAGGGAAGCTGAAATGAGTCCTATGGAAAGGAACGGTGCATCATTAACACAGCCGGACCCGTATCACCGGCTGCAGCAATTACCGCCCGGTGAAACGCTGCAAGCTGTGAAGAGCTTTCATTACCCCGGGTTTCGCAGGTCGTTCACCTCTGGCCGATCTGCCTCTAAAACAAGCGTTTTCTGCGCCGCGGATTCCAGCTTCATTTAAATCCCTAATTGCTTTGATTTCGCTCCATACGGAGCGCGGGGACTTCATGACTAAGAAATCTATTAGTCAATAACTTTGCTACTTTGATGGACCTTTAGTCATCTCGCCTCAATTTCTTCCCCGGGTCGGGTGATGGATGGAGATGCTGGTTCCCACGGCGGGTCCCAGCTCCCCTTCGCTGCAATTACCTCCCCGGGTCACCGAGGGGGAATTCAATCAGGGAACCAGCCTGCGGGATGCTGCTTCTGCCTCAGATTCCTGGGCGGCAAACAGCCCTTCTCCAACCTACGACAAATATTTGATGGTTTTTTATTATTCCCCAGGCCGGGCAGAAGGTGCTTGGTACAGGGATGCTCGGGTGGGGACCAGGTGTGGTCCCTCCATCACTATTTTCCCCCTTCCTGTATCCCCCCAAAGACCAAACAGCCCTTTGGGGAGCTGTGGACAATGCAAAAAAAATTTTTTTTTTTATTTATTAGTATTGAAACAGGGCTATTCATTAGAAAACTTCCCAGTTTAGGAGCTGAGGTTTGCACCTTGGTATAAAACCCAAGGTTCTCGATTCCTCTGTGGGTGCGGATGGAAAGAAGAGACAATAGTCTATTCTCCTCCCCAGCCCCGTATCCAAGTGCCTTCCCGGAGTGCATTAAATGATGTGATTAACATCCGTCACGTGCGCTTCAGGCTCCCGTTCAGTCTCTCCCGGGGGAAGGAGCCGCACGTGCAGGCGAAGGGTTTGTTTTGGTGCCTTTCGCTGTTTTTTTTTTTTTTTCCCAAAGCGCGCGAGGAGGAAATGCATCTCGGAGGGGTGGGAAAAGTTGGCATCTTGCAGCCAAACCCCTCTTATTTGGGGTGCTGGGCTGCTCCCCACCCTGGCAGCACCCAGGACAAACCCTCAGCTCCCCAAACCCACCGGCTTCAACCCCGAGCAGCGATGCTGCGACGGCGCCGGGCAGCGATGCTCCAGCGTGAGGATGCGAAAGCAGCAGCGATGCTCCAGCGCTCGGGAAATTTGAAGGGAGGGAGAAAAAACAACCCCCTGCTCAGCCCCGTTTTAAGAGGGTTGAGCCCTGCTGGGGTTTTTTCGGGAGGAAATAGGATGAGCAGGGTGGCTGGGTTTTATTGCATCCTAGCAGGACAGGCAGGAGGATGGGATGCTGCTCCCGCAGCCGGGATTCTCTTTTTTAATTGATTTCTCGTGGTTTCTTGCCTCCTGGCTTTAATTGCAACACAACCGTTTGCTGATGCAATTATTGTGCATGTGTGATAAAGCTGTTAGAGGATGTCACGAGGTCGTATTTCTTCATTTATTGCAGGGCGTGCAAAGGAAAGAGAGAATTGTGCTTCCTGCACAGATTTCTGGCGATAAAAAGGAATTCCAAGGTGGGTTTCTTTGTGGTGGGGTTTTTTTTCGGTTCAATATACTGAGAGCATAAAAATTTGCCTTAGAGCAGCTCGTCTAGGGGTGAAATAATCCACTCGACATCCCGATTACCAGCTAATGTGCATTTGCATTAGAATAGGCAAGAAGAGCTCCCGGGATGGAGCAGGATCCCTCCGGATCAGCCGCTGGCCTCCCGCAAACCAGCAACGGATCCTCGCCCCGGACACAAAACCGCCCACGGATGGGGGCTCTGACCCCCCAGTGGGAATGTTCCTTGGGAAGGGGACCATGCCCCCAGGTTTTATTACAAAATGTTTAAATTTAGGAATAATGAGGGGAACAACTGAGCAACCTGGTCTAGTGGAAGATATCCCTGCCCATGGCGGGGGGTTGGAACTCGATGATCTGTAAGGTCCCTTCCAACCCAAATCATTCTGTGATTCTATGAAAAAAAGCAGAATTGCCCAGAATTGCCCAGAATTTGCCAGGACAGCTCGTCTTGAGCCATGGTGCCAAACCCCGGAGCTCTCACAAAGTCCTGGCCATGCCCCACATCGGGATGCCGGCACCATCCCTGCGGTGATGGCCATCGATGGAAGACCAGCAGCAGCATCCCTTCACTCCAGGTCCTACCAGTAGCATCCCTTGGCTCTGGATCCCACCAGCAGCATCCCTTCACTCCAGGTCCAACGACCAGCATCCCTTCACTCCCAGTCCAACCATCAGCATCCCTTCACTCTGGATCCCACCATCACCATTCCTTTGCTCCGGATCGCACCACCAGCATCCCTTCACTCCTGGTCCCACCACCAGCATCCCTTCACTCTGGATCCCACCATCACCATCCCTTCACTCCGGGTCCCACCACCAGCATCCCTTGGCTCCAGGTCCCACCACCAGCATCCCTTCACCCTGGATCCCACCACCAGCATCCCTTCGCTCCGGGTCCCACCACCAGCATCCCTTCACTCCCAGTCCCACCACCAGCATCCCTTGGCTCCGGGTCCATGCCTGGCTTTAACCCACCAGAAAATTCGGAAGCATCGGCCACATCCCAGGTAAAACGAAGCCGAAACAGAACACCCCGCACGGAGCTGGAAAAGTTTGCACAGCGAGGGCCAAATCCTGCACACGGAGCCGTCGGCAATGACACCGGGAGCCCCGGCAGGCGCCGCAAAACCTGACGCTGCACCTTTCCCATCGCAGCTGTCAAAATGAAGCTGTCGCCGTGACGGGCTCCTCGGAGCCTCGTTAAAAAATGTGACGGTTCCCTTAGGCTAGCAGGGGAGACATGGGCGAGTTAATGAGGCTGTGACAGAGTTTACGGGTCAGATTAGAATCCTCTTCCCATGGCTGCGCTCGGCATCAACCTGAAAATTGAGCGAGAAGAAGGGCTGGCAAGGGTGAGGGGCGGCGAGGGGCTCGGGGAGCGTGTGCGCTCACCAAAAGAGCAATCCTGTCCTTGTCACCATTAATCAGGCGCTCGGCAGACACGCAGAAAGCGCTCGGTCCCGCCGGTGAGCGAAGGGAACCCAACCCTCACCTCCTGGCCCCACGGACCCGGCCTCCCCGGGATGCGCCGGGTTTAAAACGCGCCCGCACAGCTCTCCTATGAATTTCCACCATTAAAAATAA
Source organism: Syrrhaptes paradoxus (assembly GCA_013400615.1). NCBI lineage: Eukaryota > Metazoa > Chordata > Aves > Pterocliformes > Pteroclidae > Syrrhaptes > Syrrhaptes paradoxus. The sequence goes on along the minus strand of VZTO01024396.1, from coordinate 14,862 downwards.
ATAAATTGATTTTTGGAATTTTTTATTCCCCCCCTTTCCTTTGCTCAATTTGGAGAATAACCTGCTACCAGCGAGAAGCTGTGATGGGCGGGGATGTCACTGGTCGGGATAGGGTGGGCAATAGGGTTATATAGGTAAAACCCTATAGCCTGTATAGGTAAAACCCTATATAGAGGGTTAGAGAGGTATAACCCTATAGCCTGTATAGGTAAAACCCTATAGAGAGGGTTAGAGAGGTATAACCCTATAGCCTGTATAGGTATAAACCTATAGAGAGGGTTATAGAGGTATAACCCTATAGCCTGTATAGGTATAACCCTATAGATATGGTTATATAGGTGTAACCCTATAACCTATACAGGTATAACCCAATAAATAGAGTTTTATATATATAGACAGAGTTATAACTCCATATAGAGTTATATCTAGAGTTCTATATCTAAATTATAACTCCAGACAGAGTTATATGTATAACCCTATAGCCTATATAGGTATAAACCTCTAACAGATATGGGTATAACCCTATCTATAGGGTTATATAGGTATAAACCTATAGCCTATACGGGTAAAAGCCGATATAGAGGGTTATATAGGTATAACCCTATAGCCTTTATAGATATAATCCTATCTATAGGGTTAGACCTCTATAACACTATGTATAAACCTATATAGCATAGGTATAACCCTATCTATAGGGTTATATAGGTAAAACCCTATAGCCCCTATAGGTATAACCCTATATATTTGGTTATATAGGTATAACCCTATAGCCCCTAGAGGTATAACCCTATATATATGTGGTTATATAGGTACAACCCTATATCCTCTACAGGTATAACCCTATATATGTGTGGTTATATAGGTACAACCCTATAGCCCCATAGGTATAGCCCTATATATATATGGTTATATAGGTATAAACCTATAGCCTATATAGGTATTACCCTATCGATAGGGTTATATAGGTATAACCCTATAGCCCCTATAGGTATAACCCTATATATATAGGGTTATATAGGTACAACCCTATAGCCCCTATAGGTATAACCGAGGGCAGCTGTTTAATCCCAAACCCTCAAACCCGACACCAAGCTCGAACCGATCCTGAACCCAGCCCTCCAGCCCCACCAGCAGCGAGCAGCGGGAGCGGGTCCAAGCTCCGCAGCTCAGGCCCGTCTCCAAATATCTCCCAACACGTTTATTTATGGAAAATAAAATCAGTCCAAGGCGTTCACAGCTCAGGAATACTGAACGCTGTTTGGGGAGGAAGTATTTCCAGCGAGGAGGGAACCGCAGGGCTCCTGGGCATCACCCCGGGGGCGATGCTGGCACCAGCCCACACCAGTCAGGCTGGGAGCTGGGAACTGGTCCGACTGGATCAAGCATCTCCCTGATTTAATTCATATCCGTCCTGCTTAATGAATGGGGTCTGGAGGCACAGTCTGCTTCCCCGGGGGGACAGCCAGGGGCTGGAGCATCTCCAGGGGGGGCATCACCCCTGGGTGCCCACCACAGCACCCACCCACTCATACTGGGGGATGCGGGGACCCAACCTACTGGCACACTGGGAACAGGAGGGATAATTTCCCTGCTTGGGAAAAGGAGGAAAGGGTGGTGGGGTGAGGGATGACCCAGATGATGCTCAGACACAGAAACCCCCCCCGTGCCGCCCCCACCCCATCAATGCCACTGGTCTCGAGCTGTGGCTGTAAAAAATCCGCAAAACCCACCTTTGCACCCAAAATCATGGGAAAAGGGACGAACCGTGGGACAGGAGTGACAGGAGTGAGTGCAGCTGGGGAGGGGGGGCACACTGCTGCCCCTCTGCCTGCCGATCCCCCCGGACCCCTGGTTACACCGGTGACATGGAGCCGTCTGCTGGGACAGCCCCGAGTCAAGGGCAGGCCAGGCGCCACGGTGATGGGTGTCACTTTAATAGACACCTGCCACCTGATGGGGAGCGTTAATGCGTCCCCCTGGTCCCATCGGGACACCGACGAGCATCCTGAGCCCGGCGGGGCCACCGCATCCCTGCCGCCACCACCGCCAGACGGGCTGTCACCTTGGCATGGGGACAGAGGGGGGGGACACAAAGCAGGCGGGGAGCGGGGGAGAGCGCCGGGGCAAAGCCTGGCTTTTACAAACAGCTCTAATGTCCCTGGAAGAACGTCTCCGAGTCATGCACCGGGTTGGAAATGTCTCCCATTATCATGATGAGTCATTCGTGACTCAGTGACATTTCTGAAATCCAAAAGCCGGCGTTGGCCCAGCCCTTCGCTGCCCCGCTCGGCGGCCGCGCCAGCGCTACCCGAATCCTTTTGGAATGTCATTTCCCAAACAACCCCCCAGACCCATTGCCCCCCACCACAGCCATGCAGCCGCTTGGGGACGGTCCCCTGGGATGGCAAGCTTTGCATTTAGACCCTGAGGTTTTTTGGGGTTTTTTTCCCCATGTGGGAAAAGCTGGGATCTGAGCCCAACTTTGCTGCCCAGGGTCAGAGCCGGGCGATGCGTCCGCGGGCACCGAGGTGATGGCAGCCTCGGGGATGGCACAAGCCGGGCGGGATTTCCTAGAGCGCTGCTCCAAATACAAACCCCTTAAAATAAATCACAGCAACCTGCTGGGTATTCCCAGCAGCCCAGGACTTTGATGAAACCTCCACCGCAGAGCAGCAGCACAGCACGTGCCGGTGCAAACCCGGGGTCACGGCATTGCTGCAAACATCTGCAGAAAAAAGGGGGTGCAGGGACCCCCGGCTGCAGCGGCGCTGGGTCGGTCACAGCTGGTGGGCTGTCCCCAGGGACACGCCACCAGGCACGTGTGCATTAAGGCAGCGCTACCCTTGTCGCTTAGTTTTATTCTGGAAATGGCCAAACTCAGGGCAGGAAACACTCCGTGAACTGATAAAACCCAATCCAGCAATTATTTCCCCCCTCTCTCCATGGTCCCTTTAGAGCCCGAGGGCTCCGTTATTAAAGCACCAGATTTCAGAGGCTGGGAGGCAGCTGCCCTGGTGAAAGGCACGGGGCTGGGATGCTCAGGGGCTGGGATGCTAGGGGGCCAAGTTGTTCAGGAGTGGGGATTCTCGAGAGCGAGGATGCTCAGGGACTGGGATGTTCAGGGGCCAGGATGGTCAGGGAATGGGATGGTCAGGGACGTGGGTGCTCAGCCGGGAGGATGCTTCGGGGCAGGGATGCTCAGGGGCTGGGATGCTGGGGGGCCAAGATGTTCAGGGGCAGGGATTCTCGGGAGTCAGGATGCTCAGGGGCAGAGATGTTCACAGGCCAGGATGGTCAGGGAATGGGATGGTCAGGGACATGAATGCTCAGCAGCCAGGATGCTTAGGGTCAGAGATGCTCAGGATCTGGGATGCTCAGGGGCCAGGATGTTCAGGGGCTGGGATGCTCAGGGGCGGGGATGCTCAGGGACTGGGAGGTGGAGGGGGCAGGATGGTCAGGGAATGGGATGCTCAGGGACATGGATGCTCAGCGGCCGGGATGCTCAGAGTCAGAGATGCTCAGGAGCTGGGATGCTAGCGGGTCAGGATGTTCAGTGGCTGGGATGTTCAGGGCNGAGGATGCTCAGGGACTGGGATGTTCAGGGGCCAGGATGGTCAGGGAATGGGATGGTCAGGGACATGAATGCTCAGCAGCCAGGATGCTTAGGGTCAGAGATGCTCAGGATCTGGGATGCTCAGGGGCCAGGATGTTCAGTGGCTGCGATGTTCAGGGGCAGGGATGCTCAGGGGCAGGGATGCTCAGGGGAAGGGATGCTCAGGAGCCAGGATGCTCAGGTACAGGGATGCTTGAGGACCGGGATGCTTGGGAGCCGGGATGCTCAGAGGCCAGGATGTTCAGGGGCTGGGATGCTCAGGGGCTGGGATGCTCGGGAGCCAGGATGTTCAGGGTTTGGGATGCTCAGGGGCTGGGATGCTTGGGGGCCAGGATGCTCAGGGGTCCGGTTGTTCAGTCTCAGGCATGCTCAGGGGCAGGAATGTTGGGGACCCAGCATGACAGGCCACATTCACCCCCATCCCAATTGCTCTGCACAGGGATGAAGCTCATGGCAGCCCAGCCAGGCTGCGGCAGGGCAGGGTCCAGCACCAAAGCAGGACCGGTCCCCAGGGCTGGGGACTTTGGGATGCTGCAGAAACCCAGCGCAGTGCAAGAGCCCTCTGCACATCGCGCTTTGCCATCTGCAGCAGGCGAAGAGCCGGCTCGGAACGGCTCGGCATCGCACGGCGGGTGGGGAACGCGTGCCGTCAGCGCCAGGACATATCAGAGCAGAAATAGACCCGAAGCCATCATCCCCCCCCCCGACCTCCAGCCCCCTTTTTACTATTATGTCTGAGAAGCAACATCTCTCCTTTTTTTTTTTTTTTTTTTTTTTTTTTTTTTTTTTTTTTTTTTTTTTTTTTTTTTTTTTTTTTTTTTTTTTTTTTTTTTTTTTTTTTTTTTTTTATTAATATTTTTTTTTTTTTATATTTTTGTATTTTTTTTTTTTTGTTTTTTTTTTTTTTTTCACCGATGATTTAATCGCTCGGTGATGAGGGCTGCCTGGCTGGGATACAACTGAGCTCTGGGCATCGCCAAAAGAAACGGGGGAATCTAAAAAGAGGAGGAAGCATCAGTAGCAGCGACGCTGATTGACAGTGAATGAAATGAAGCGGCCAAATTCCATCGGCGTGGTTTGAAATCCCAGGACGATGCGGAGAGCTGATGGATCCTTTCCTAAGGTTTTGCCAGAGCTAACATTTGCCTTTCAACCTTATTTAATTCACTCTTTGGAGACTACCACAGGGTTGGGTTTTTTTTTTTTGTGTGTGTGTGGTGGTATTTTCATTGCACATTTCCCTCTTGGAAGAGATTTTATTTTTTTTTTACGTACCAGCGCGTGCTGGAGCGCAGCTGGGTGTGCAAAGGAGAGGGACACGATGGAGGCAGGAGCCATTCGCCCAGCACCTCGTGGCCTCAGATCCTTGCTGAGAACAGCCCTCGAGCACCTGGGAAATTCATACCTGGGATGCAGATCATTAAAGGACCCAAGGCTGAGGTTTGTTAAAGAATTTTCCTGGAAAGGCAGCACCCAGCGGGGCTCAAACCCTGGCTGCTCAGGGGGTACGTGGGTCACATCACCCGGGCAGGGGTCCCACGGGAGTCCCCCATGCTCACCGCCTGCAGGTATCCCTCTCCCAATTCCTGGATCTTTACTGAGAAAACCAAGCGCACGAAGGCTGCGGTTGTTGCTGCGGACGGAGCAGCTCCGCACATGATGCACCCCGGGAGCATCTCCCGGCGGGTCCCTGCCACCAAAGAGCAGCAAGTGGCACCAGCAGTGACGTTCCAGCACAAAAAAGACCAAAAAGCACTATTTTCCCAGCCTTTTCCAACAGGGAAAGGTGCCAGGCTGGCAGGCCAGCAACTGAACCCCCACCCACAGGGCTGGCAATGCCCCCTGATCCCTCCCCCCCGGGAAAACCAGCCGGGTCCACGCAGCGCAGCAGCAATTCCAAGAGTTTCAGTAGAGAAAAATCTCCCTGGTGGGTGCAATGCCATGTCCCCAGCCTCAGGGCAGTTTTCCTCAGCCATCACCCCCCCTCTGGGCTGCCTGTGCCTGGGAAGGGGCTGGGCAGCATCACTGGGGGGGCTGCAGCATCACTGGGGGGTGCAGCATCCTGGGGGGGTTACAGCATCACGGGGGGCTCAGCAGCATCCTGGGGGGCTGCAGCATCACTGGGGGCTTCAGCATCACGGGGGATGCAGCACTATGGGGGGCTTCAGCGTCTTGGGGGGCTGCAGCATCATTGGGGGATGCAGCATCATTGGGGGGCTGCAGCATCCTGGGGGGTTACAGCATCACGGGGGGCTCAGCAGCATCCTGGGGGGCTGCAGCATCACTGGGGGGTTCAGCAGGATGGGGGGGCTGCAGCATCTTGGGGGGTTACAGCATCACAGGAGGCTCGGCAGCATCCTGGGGGGCTGTAGCATCATGAGGGGTGCAGCATTATAGGGGGGCTGAAGCACCATGGGGGGCTGCAGCATCATTGGGGGATGCAGCATCATTGGGGGGCTGCAGCATCCTTGGGGGTTACAGCATCACGGGGGCCTTGGCAGCATCCTGGGGGGCTGCAGTGTCACCAGGGGGCTGCAGCATCATTGTGGGGTTACAGCATCATGGTGGGTGCAGCATCATTGGGGTGTGCAGCATTATGGGGGGTTACAGCATCACGGGGTCTCAGCAGCATCCTGGGGGGTGCAGCATTATGGGGGGGCTGCAGCATCACGGGGGGCTTGGCAGTGCTGCCGCCTCCCCTCCTCCTCCTCCTCCCCAAATATTTGTTCAATGAGGGAATTCCCGTCACACCTACGTGGGTTCCGGTGCTGCGGGGAGCACGGCCGCCTGCAGCATCCTCAAACACCGGGAAACCTGCGGGGACGGCTGCGAACCCCTGGGGGCACCGAGCCCCTGGGGACACCGAGCCCCTGGGTGCACCGGCCGCAGGCCTGGCGCCAGGGTGATGGTCGCATGCACGGGGGATGCAGCTCGCTGCTTCCCTGCCACGGCACCGGGGATGTGCCAGACCAAAAGCACCGAGAGATGCTGTCCCCAAGCATCCCTTGTGTCCCCCCCGCCACCAGGACATGTGTCACCCCGCCGGCCACCCCGGCGTTCAGCCCTGAACCGCTGCTCGCAACGCAGCCGCTTTGATCCGCCGCTGAGTTCCTCCTTCCCATTAATTCCTGAGCAGGCTCCGAGCCTTCCCGGCGCGATGCTGAGATCAAATGATTCGTTAAGAGGGGAACATGAAAGGCAGAAGTTTTGTCGAAGGATATGAACTCCAGCGAGGGAAGCGGCAGAGCCGCGAGCCGAGAGCTCCCTCTGCTCCCAGAAAAAACCTCCACGACCGCAACGGCCACCCTGGCCCTTCCCGAGACCCCACAAACTCATCACACCCCAGGGCGAGAGCTCCTTCTGCTCCCAGAAAACCCTCCACGACCACAGAGACACTGGTCACACTGGGACCTGCCTGTCCTGGCCCCTCCTGAGACCCCACAAACTCATCACACCCCAGAGTGCCGACAGACCTTGGGCACAAGCTGCTGCACGGGGAGGTGGTTGCTCCAGGGGATGAATTTCTGCTCAAAAAAGTGTCAAGCCAGGGTGAAACGGTCACAAAAAGTCCCTGAAAGGGCTCGTACCCCCTGGGACCCCAACTGTGCATCAGCCCCTGCAGCAGGGGAGACCCCCCTGGATGCAAAATATAAATATTATTATATACTATATATTATATACATAATAAAATATAAATTATCTAAATATAATAATAGGAATACAATAGAACTATACTAAATATAATAATATAAAAATATAAATGTGTCGTGTATTATATAATATCGGATTTATTACTTGATTAGAGGCAGCCCAAGGGAAACGACGGCACTTCTCCCACCACCCGACCCCCCCCAGGATGGGGGCAAAGGAGGGAGTTTGTATCGCCAGCGCTGAGAGCATCACTTGGGAAGGGAAAAAAAAAATAAATGTCGGGGCAGGAGGAGGGAGCTGGGGCGAAGGAGAGCTCGACACCCAAAATAATGGGGGAAAAAAGCAAGGAGCAGCAAATGGCTATTTCAATTCCGATGAAAATGTATTTTATTAGAAAACCTGGATTCGCCTTTGATACTTGACACCCAGCAAAGCAATATCCAGGAATATAATCCCCCAGCTCTGCGCGGGGAGAATGAGTTATTAAATCGGAAGATGAATGGCTCGCAGCGCGGCTAAACTGCTCTGGTTAAGGGAAAAATAGTTATAAACTTACTCTTTGCCCCAAAAAGGCATTCCTCCCCCTCATCCCCACGCCTGGGCTCTCCCCTCCGGCGGAGCTCACTCGTGTGCCTCGTTTCGACAGCTTCTAAAAATTCAGGAGGGGAAATTTTAATAGAAATTTTTTAAAAAAAGGTGAATTTAGAGGGGTGGATTTATTTTTTTTTTCCTCCCTCCTCTGCTTCCTCCACCTTTCAAAAAATAAAAAAAAAATAAAAAAAAAATAAAAAATACACAGGAGGAATAAAAATAACCCGCACGGTTCAATAGTGGGGAAGCGGCAGGGATGGAAATGAAGGCGCGTTCGTATGTAGAGCAGCGCAGCCGGCAGCCCGGTGGCAGGGCGGTTTGCTCGGCGCCTCTGTTCTGCATGAATAAATATGGATAAAAAAAATGTAGAAAAAAATGTAACGCGGCAAAAAAACTCCCATCACCCAGATAGTGTTTCTCAGAGGCTGGGAGCAACACAAACCATCAGTTTTTCTTAATATTCGGAATGAATGTAGAGGATCGCTGAAATTATCGTGCACGGGGTACGCGGAGGGATGGATGTAGCCCCCCCCCCAGGTATTAAAGCCATGGGTGCAAACCCATTAGTAATGGGGGCAAAGAGGGGGTTTGCTGGGCTCCCGGAGAGGGCAGGGGGCTGGTCGCGGGAGCTCTGGGTGTGCTGGGGGTCAGGTCACCCTCTCCATCGATGCGCTCCGGAGCCATCGCAAATATTTCCTTTGAATCCAGCATCGACTCCCACCTGCCAGAAAAACCCCCTTTTGCTTCCGAGACCCCAAGAACCAGAGATGCTGAAAGTCACTCGATGAGTTTCAAACACACTCGGACGCACGCACACGTCCCAGCCCAGGGCAGGACCCCCCCCAAGCATCCCCTGGGGCACCGAGCTGCATCCTCTCCCCCCAGCACATCAAACTGGACTTTTTCTGGGCACCATGGACTTTTCCACCCCACTACGGACTTTTTTTTACTCCTTTACCCCCAGCTCCCTGCACAGGATGCCCTGACCCCCCCAGCACGGCGCAGCACCCCCCGCCGCAGCGCTGCCGCCTGGTTCCCCCGTTACACAACCCCGCTCGGGAGATCCTCCGTGGGCAGACGTGGGCTTTCCTCGGAGCTGACAACAGCTCTCGCAGAACACCAGCAGCTCATGCAAACCCCGTACCCCGCTGGTGGGCTGCCGGGATGGGGGGGCAGCCAGGGAGCCCCCTTTCCCCCCCCCCCATAAATGTCTTTTTTATTTTTTTTTTCCTATAAAACAACCCAAACCCTGAACAAGCTCCTAATTGTGATGGGGGAAAGGCAGCGTGTGCGAGAGAAAAATGACTCAAGTGTTTTGTAACTTGTCACATTCGAAGCTGCAATTTGGAGGCAGGAAGGAGGGATCCAAAATAGTCGCCCCCAACCCCGGCTTGTATAACCGAGATCCTCCATCTCCTCCTCTCTGCTGGGGAAAAAAAAAAAAAAAATAGGGAAATTTCTCTCGGAGATTGGCAGCTGGGAAAGAGGCAGGAGAGCTCGGGGCTGTTCCAGCGCAGGAAGGAACCCCCAAATCGGGAAGAATTACTCATCCAGGGAAAAGGCTCCTGTGCTGGCGGGGAGGCAGCGGGGAAGATGCTGCAGGGGAGGAAGGCTCCAGGAATGGCTTCTCGGGATGCTCAGAGCCCGACAGTGAGGCTGAGCTCCCCGGGATGCTGCCCTGAGCTGGAGGGGATGCTCGGGAAGAGGACAGAGCGGGTTTCCCTATGGAAAGGGGACCTCACGATGGGTGCTCCTTGATCTTCTGCAGGGTCTGGGACCAAAACTGAGCCTGGAGCAGGATTGAGCCCTCCCGAGGGGATGGGAGATGCTTGGATAGTCCCATGGGAGGGTTCTGGCAGCGTGGCAGAGTCAGGGGGTGTTTTATGGGTAAATACGGAGCAGGTACAGCACCCTCATCCTGGCTTTTCTCTTCCTCCCGGATCAAAGCCACCAGCACCCGGCACATTCCTGGATTTTTCCTCCATGTGCTCAGCAACTCGCCCCATCCCAGCAGCATCCCAGCTGCACCCTCCACAAAGAGCACTAGAGGGCAATGAGCGGGATGGTGGAGCAGAGACCCCCCCAATACACCTGCCCCACTGCCAGCTTTGGCCCCAGAGCCCTTCCCAGCCCCAGCAAGGTCCCAGGCTGGAGCAGGGGCAGGATCGTGCCCAGTTCTGCACAGTGTCCCTGCCCGGCTGGGTGCACTCCTCGTTAGAGCTGACGAGGTCCAGCAGCAGCGGGGAGGCAGGAGGGATGCTTTCCCCCCTGGGTACCAACCCACCGTGGTTCCACCATGGAATCTGTGCCAGCAGCACACAGGGGAGCTGGGGAGGATGCAGGGAGGATGAGGAGGGTGCAGGGGGGATGAGGAGGATGCAGGGGGGATGAGGAGGACGCAGGGGGGATGAGGAGGATGCAGGGGAGCTGGGGAGAACACAGGGAGGATGAGGAGGATGCCGGGGGGATGAAGATGCAGGCTGGATGAGGAGGACACAAGCAGATGAGGAGGACGCAGGAGAGATGCACCCAGCTCCCCCCCTTGATTAAACCCGATGTCAGACCCCACAAACTCCATTTCCAAGGCACGAGCGCCAGGAGCACCCGGAGGTGCCTGCCTCCTGCTATAAACTCTCCTGCCCACCCAAACCGCTGCTAATTTCTTTTGAAAAAGTCAAGGCAGGTCCCGGGGATGGCAGGAGACACAATAAAAGTGACACCTGCCCCCAGGGCTCATTGATCTGCCATCGACCACGGTGTTGAATCTGACTTTGAAACCCCGCCTGGCTCCGGCTTCGCGTTTTGTGGGGGCAGCGCTTCCCGAGGGTCTCCTTGAAGACAGAAGTGGGTGGGGGGTTTAAATGAGGGGAGGGACGAGCTTTGGGGCTGGGGTTTTAGTGTCACCCCAGCTAAAGCTCTTAAACCCCCAGTGCCCAACGCCCACGTTGGCACCCAGAGCATCCCAGGAAAGTCTCAAACACAAGGTGGAGGGAAAAAAAAAAAAAAGGTTATTTTCAATAGATTCATCTCCTTCGACAGCATAACTTGGCTTTGCAATTAAAAATAAAAAATTCTTTACAAGGAACCCATCCGACGGGTGCATCGCTGCAGCTTTTGGACCAACGGGTTACAGAGGTGCCCCGCCACGGCAGGGACCTGCCCATCCCATAAAAAGAGACAAAAAGCCAAATTCCCGACTCCGCAGCCAGGGCACGGCCACACACCCCCCGGGATGCGCCTGCTGGGATCCCGCACACCCCAGTTCAGCGCCGGCTCCGATCCGAACACCGAAGCGGGTGATTCAACGCAAAGCGTACATCTGCAGAAGCACCGCAATTACCTGGCGGAGTTAAGCGTTGATGGATAGAAGTTTTAATTACCAAACCTTTCCCCTCCTCCCCCACGCACACAAAAGTATATTTTCTGGCATGTTTATTTAATAATAAAATCTCATCAAATTATACGTTAGCGGAATGAGCGCGCGGTGTGTGTAAAGCACAAGACGAGCTGAAATCTGTTTTGTCACCGGCTCCTTTGATCTCCGTGCCTCCAAAGCAGCTCGAAGAGGAGAGAGCAGCGCATCGCACGGTGCATCCAGCTCAGGGGGGGGGTTTGGGGAGGCTGGACCCCCGCTCCTGCCTCCGCACGTGCCGGCGCGCTCCCCGCTCACGCAGGGCGCGGGAGATTGACAGCCTCCGCTCCCGCGCACGTCCCCGTCTCCTGATGTCCCCAAAGAGAAGAGCAAGCCCAAGCTGCCTTAATCGCCACGGACAGGGCTAAAGGGTGGCCCTGTCACCCATCAGTATCGTTTAGGGCTTGGGAAGTGCCCAAGTCCCATGGGGGAGGCCCCGGAGACCTGCGTGCTCATATCAGTCTTCATTTCATTTGGTCCTTCGCACCCCTGTCGGGTCCGTGTATCGGCGCTGGACGGTAACATCATCTGATGCAGCCCAGCAGGGATGCTGCCACCGCACGGGAGCCACCCCCTGCTCCAAAATCCGGGTGTTAACGGGGAACACCGCCAGCACCAGCCCATCCCAGAGCGGGGACGCACAGGTTACACCTTCCCAACATAGAGACAGGAGGAGGTTGAGTTTTCCTTCTTTGCACCACAGCCTATAAGTAAATCTCCAGCAGGAATTGATTTCTTTCCCCCCCTCCTCGGAAATTCACAGCCAACCTGCTAACGAGTCTTTGTGAACCTTGTGCCTTCTTACCTCTTAATTTTCCAGCCTGTTGGGATTTGAGCTCTGTGGACAGCCTCACATTTGGTTGGGAATTACAGGCTGAGTGGCTGTTCTCTCCTATTATTGTGCTGTCAATCTCGGATTAGCACATTATAATATGCTACACTGCATGCATCTGTTCCCTATATCACACGTCCTCATTGTCATTTGTTGAATCACTTTGTCTTATATGATTGTTAAGCAATTATTTCCTCCAAAGCAGCTTAAACTTTGATTACTGTATAGTGTTTACGGGGATCAAAAGGAAAAAAAAAAAAATAAATCAGCAGCTGCTTCAAACATTTTTGCTGGGGAAAGAGGCACGAGCGTGGGTCCCGCGGATGCCGGCACAGAAGCGATGAGCTGATGACCCGCGGGATCCCGCCACGGCTGCAGCCCATCCTTCTGCCCCCAGGCAAAACATTATTTGTCCAGGATGGTTAAACGTCCAGCAAACGTGTAGGTAATGACACGGATGGGAAGTGACATTTCTGCCAAGATTGCTCATGGGAACGGGCTCTCGTGGCGTGTGGCACCAGCTGGTCCCCTCTGCCCGGGCAGGGGTCCATCATGGAATAACACCCTGCGCTGCTCCAGTGCTTTCCAGCCATGGGATGCAGGGAAAAACCTCCTGCAGTGCTTTGCTCAAAGGTGCACAGGGGGAAAATTGCATCCCCAGCATCTCCCCCGTGCAAAATTCCAGCGGAGCAGCAGCGTTTGGAGCATCGTCCTGCCCCAGAGGGGTCAGCAGGGGACAGGGCTGATGCAGCACAGAACAGCCCCCAGCACACATTTTTATTTGTTCTTTTAACCACACTTAAGCCCTCAAAGAGGCACTTGGGTCGCTCCCAGGCCTCACACCAACCCCTCTGCTCAGAAGTCGCGGCAGAGCCCAGCTGGTCCCCGGCGCCGGGCGGCTGCGGGGCTGGCAGTGCTGGGAAGTCGGGGGTGCTGGGATGCTGCAGCGGTCCCCGGCCATGGGAACCCACCCCAGCTGGGCAGAAGGGAGCGGTTCAGCACCCGGGGCTTGGGCTAATCCCCAGAATATCTGGCTGACAGCATCCAGAAGGAATGTTGGGCTATTGTTTGGGGGTTTTTTAAGTAGCCCAGGCAGGATTGAGAGAAAAAACCATGCTGGTGGCTCCTTCACCCCAGAGAGGTCCAGCAGCCCAGGAGGACACACAAACTGTCAGGAATCTCCTACTTAAAACCATTTTCTTTAACAAGACTCAAATTGAACCTGAGCACCGCTCAGAGCCCCTCGTCCACCCAGCTGCAAACCGCCGTCCGACCCAACCAGGGCACGTCCCCAGGAGGAGCCGAAGCAAACCTTCTCCTTTTGTTAAGAGCTAATGAATTTCTTCATCCAAGTAATTTTCCAAATAATGGGCCCCAGAGCCTCGAGCACAGAAGCTTTTATAAATCAGGGCTGTCCCCAAGCCGGCCACCGAGCGTCCACAAAAGGAGGAGAGTTGGGGACAAGGGACAGAAGTGGCAAGTGGACTTTGCCACCGACGCCAGGCACAGCCCAAGCTCCGGGGAGAGGCTGATGCTCCAGCTCCTTCTGCTATGGAAATGGTTTCAAAATTAAAATTTAAAGTCTCAAAAAAGCCAAGAAAAGGTGGTGATGTGTACAGCTGCAGGAAGAAATTCTAGCTCATGGATGTACAAGTTGTCCTCTCAGCAAAAAAAAAAAGTTTTAAAAAAGTTCAGTTTGGGGTAGGAATCCTGAGAAAAACACTTTATTTCCAAGATGCCTGGAGGACAGGTCCTACCCCTTCCCCATGCCCTAAACATGCGACGGCACAGCCCAAAGAAACCTCTAAGAAAGCCATCAAACCCCGGGATGAAAACAAATCTGGGGGAGCAGGTACAAGGTAGCGCGGCAGCGGGCGGGCAAATTGCTTTTTAACAAGCAGACAAGCTCTACCCGCAGCATCTCCCGTATGTTTTTATAAAGTGCAGAAATACGTTTTTAAAAGGCCAGTAAATAAAGTTCCTATCGATTTGATCTCCAGCGTAATCTGTTTTTCTGTCTGCCACCAACAGGGGTAATAAAAGCGAATCAGGGGACGCGGCGTCTGGGCTAATGCGACGATACATCACGGCCGGGGCCGCGCGCTCGCCGGCGATCTATCATCTTCTATTGGGATTGCTTAGCTGCAGAATTTATAAACTTGCCCCTAAATTGATGCAATGTCCAATTTTCTTTTCCAATTTATTTTCGGTTGAGCAAAGCAATATCGAGGCAGGACAAGGAGGGTGCATTTCCCGTCTATCCAGATGTTCTCTGCTCCGCTCCTGGGCTCGGGAAATGGTCCAGCAGCAGCTCCTCTGCCGGGGTTTTTCAGGAGGATGCCAACAGATATTTTAAGGGCTGGGTTTAGGGTTTGCTCCGTGTCACATCTCAGTAGCAATGCCCAAAGGATGCATGGGATGCCTGCAGAGCAAGTTATTCGATGCTCAGGGGGGTCTCCCAGTGAGGACCGAGCATCCTCAGCATCACAGGGCTGCATCCTGTGATGGATCCATCCAGCAGGATGGACCCACTGGCTGCTCTGCTCCAGCACAGGGCTGAGGGACAGATGCTTCCATGTGCCCAAGACACACACACAGAGGGTTTGTCCCTCTGTGCCCAGCTAAAGGGTTTCCAGGAGACCCAAACCATCCATCACCGGCCCCCTTCCCCTGGCAACCCATCTGCTATTCCTCTGCACAGCCCCGAGAGCAACCAGACCTAACAGCTGTCTTACCCCCCAAAAAAGGCCAAGACGGGTCTTT
>VZTO01024394.1:0-28657 GCA_013400615.1 Syrrhaptes paradoxus | reverse complement strand
ACATTTTTGTTAAACAGCAGCTTGCAAAACTCTGGCTGATACATGGAGTAATGAGTTTTATTCCCAAATGTTAAGTTCTGGGTGAATTCATCAGTTCAGACTTCATTTATTATGCCTGAAGAACTTTGCAGGACAAACAAAAAACCTGCTGTCTGTCCGTCTGAACATGGCCCCCCACAAGGGCAGAACTCATGACATCAGAAACACTTAGAACTTCAGTGCCTTCAGAAACCAAGGTGGAAGCTGTCTTTTACACTTAATCTTTCCTCTGAAACTCATACAGAGCAATTTTATTTTTTCCACCAGCATGGAGAAAGCAGGTAGTCACAGAGATCCCTTTCTGTCTATGACTAGCAGCTGTAGGCCTACAGATGTTGGGCTTCATTCGGTAGAGCTCAGTCATTGTATCCTCTGCGTTAAAAGGCGGTGAGCTGGGTTTTGATGTGCTGTTGTGAAGTGGCATAGCTCCATTTACACTTCTTGAAGGTCTAGACCTAGGTCTCTCTTGGTCCTTTTGCTAGCTGAGCTCAGTGAACTTACGTTCATACAGAGAGCACAGACTTTGAAGTTAACAGAGGCAGGTGTCGATGTTACCATCAATAGTACTTCTGACACCACTACAACTGGGATTCTAACTGCATTTTTTGCTAATACGCAATCCTTTAACTTCCTCTAACTTAGCATAATTGCATTAAGGGAATTTCAAAGAGTTCTTTGAACCAAGGTACAATTAACACCATCTCAAAGGACATTCCCACCCAGCGTTTACGCCAGGTAAACTTCCTTTCTGAACAAAGAGTCTGTTTAAATGTAAATCAGCTTCTTCACTTCTGGAAATTGTTTCCAGTCTCTCCTCAAATACACTTTCACACCAAAACATGTCTTCAAGGCTTTGCATGTTATAAGGTACATTTTAACCTAGACAACAGACAAACAATTAAGTTAATTCTACAGATATAACCAGTTACCAGAAAATGAGTCTCTACCTCTAGATTACTAGAGCACGGATTGAAGTAAGAAAAACTACTGATAGTGGATGTCCTAGGTAAAAGACATCAGTGGTCTTCCACCCTTAATCTAATTTTTAAAGTGTCCTGAGAAATCCTTACTGCAAACTTCCATCAGAAACTGAACGGCAGCAGTGGGAGGCAGAGGAAGAATAGCCTGAAAGAAGCAAGGACTGAATGATCCTGTCTTCTGTCCACTGCTGGGTAAAGAGGAGACTTCCGCCTCCAGAGCTGTCATTTTAGCACCTTGATATAGCACTAAAATACACATTTAGAAAAATCCAAGTGTCTTAATCTCTACACCATGTCATTTAGGATATCATCTGGCATTAGGTAATAATGCACATCCTCTTTACTTCCCTAAGCCAGGCATTGCTGCTGAATGGGAGAAGATAAGGAGCATCTTTTTAAAAGCTTTTAAATGATGATGTTTAATTTCATCATTATTTTTAGGAAAGAAAAACCTTTATAAGCCTTTTAAATAACAATCCATGGCCCTGTGGTAACATCTTGGCTGGTAATTACAGGTGAAGGTACTGTGCTATAAGAAGCTTTGAAATGTCATAAGGAAATCTTCTCTTTCCTTTGCATCTAATCATATTACAATTGCCAGTTTATGCTGTGCTCAAGCCATGCAATTTCCAGTGGCAGCCCATTTGTGTGTTGTGAACATTTACTAGTTATACATCATATAGTATTTATTAGAATTCGGATAGAAAATTAAGAGGTTTAATGGTAAATTTGTATCTCATTTTTCTAAACACTTGCAAAAGGGCTTGAACCACTGCCTCTATTTATTTTTTTTGGGGGGCGGGGAGGTTTATCAAGGACTAAATGATTTCTACAGAAAACAAAACCCTCAAAAGAAGGAAAGAGAGGAGGAAAAGAAAGTTTTGATCATATTTAAACAAAATAAATAATTGCCAATACCTAAGCAGATATGATGAAAGGATAATTTCCAGTTTACATGTTTAGTTCAGGTTAAGTTTCTTCTGAACCAAATGTTCAGCCTTGAGATATCTTTGCATTGGAGATCTTATAAGTGTCATCTCTTTTCTGCAATATCTGATGCTATGATCAAAATGTAATCTCCTTCATCACAGGATTTTTGGTTAGGAAAATTCTGTTCACAGATAACAGGTAACCACTTTTGGCTCCCTCAAAATATTACTGAACTGTCAAGCCAGGGCTACTCATTTATTCGTGGGACTGCAAGGGAAGCTTGGGTACCACTAGATGATCCATTTTAAAGTTCAGGACCCGGAATAAGAAACCTCATTTAGGTTTTAGCTGCTGGTTTCACTGGACTACACTACATATTTTGATATTTCTTGTTCCACTACAAAGCAGGGACAAACTACTTACAAAGTTCTCCCCACATCTGGTGAATACCTGGTAGAGGAGATCTAAATCTGTGTTCCTGAATTAATTTTTTGAAAACAGAGTCAAAGTAGGATTTAATCAAGTAGGATTAATAAATTCACCAAGCTCTTATGATCACTATGGTCATGCTTTTAGAAACGATCATAAATCTCAAAGACATCTGCTCTCAAAAACAGAAAAATGAATAAAGCAGAAAAAAGCTTAAGCTCACAGAAACTTGCTCCTTGCTGTGCTAGTCCAGATTGTGTCTGGGGTGAGGACATAAAAAGCACTGGATTCACACTGCTCCAAAATTGAAGCAGAGCAGGGGTGAATCAGGCCATTAAATTTGTAATCAAATCTGTTGATTGTCCACAGTGCTTTAAGTTCTGCTCTGTTTTAAAATAACTGGTGTTTTACTTGAGAAGACAGTATATATCACAAACAGGTTAGCAACCCTGAAGAGTTGTTTTAAAANTGCTTTATCCTCCCTAGGAAAAAAAAAAATCCTACACCTTTCTCGGAATGTATTTAGCCACTAGGTTCAAATTTTCCAATGTGTATTCATTTACTTTTCCTTGTGTTAANGAAAAATGAATAAAGCAGAAAAAAGCTTAAGCTCACAGAAACTTGCTCCTTGCTGTGCTAGTCCAGATTGTGTCTGGGGTGAGGACATAAAAAGCACTGGATTCACACTGCTCCAAAATTGAAGCAGAGCAGGGGTGAATCAGGCCATTAAATTTGTAATCAAATCTGTTGATTGTCCACAGTGCTTTAAGTTCTGCTCTGTTTTAAAATAACTGGTGTTTTACTTGAGAAGACAGTATATATCACAAACAGGTTAGCAACCCTGAAGAGTTGTTTTAAAAAGCTGGATGCTCAGATTGTCAGACTCTATAACTCCTCACTAATTCCTGTTCAAACTAATCAGTTACAAAGCCTATAGGGTCTGCAGAAGAGGAACAGTCCTGGGAGCAGACTTCAACAAGTGAGCATTTATTTTCTACTGAGACCAAGGTGTTCCAAATTNATTTCCATACTCATTTCTTTGTCAGACAGATATTTGAAACATTGCTTATACAGATATATTTATATACACATACATGCATGAATTCAGATATTATGTTAAAAAGTTATTCTTGCCTTTGTATATATGACATACTTTGGCATAATTGACTAAACAACACAAATAACTAAGAAGTTAGCAGGTTCCTGTGGGGAATAACCCCAAACAACTACGCTTTAATCATTTGGTGATCAACCCTCCATCAGAGACAAAGAGCATTTTGTATTTCCCCCACAGCTATGTAGTCATTTGTCTGGCACATTAGGAGTATATGGAAAGGACATTCCTTAAACAAAGGCAGCAAGAAATAAAGTCATCTTCACCTACTGTCATGAATGTTCTGTTTAATTGATGATGGCCTTTATTTCACCCATTGCAATGCCCAGTCTGCTGTTTTGCAGTCAGATTTGCAGCAGATCAAAAGGTAGGGTGGGCTCTTCCCCTTTTCAAGAGGCCCAGAAAGGAGAGCAGAACCTGCCAGTCCAAACCATATCTGCTGTGGGGTGATGACGATATTGCAGGAGGAGACAGATTTTTCCCTGATAAGAAGACAAATACCCTTCCCACTCTCTCTCCCTTGATTGAAATGACACATTGCTACATCTTTCTCTGGTACATGACTCTTACAATCACAGCTCATTATCCTTGACCTGTCCTAAACACCGTACAGTCTGCCTAAAATAAAGGCTGAGTAGTCTTTTTGGCTGCTCTCTTCCCACAGAAGACCTCTGCTTGTTTTGTCAGAACCTGTATGGTTTAAAAAGGTATCTACCTTGAAAACTCCAAGAGACCTTCACTGTATCAGGAAAGAGTTCTGCTCTTTTAATAGAAATATACCCTCTTGACAATGAGTAAATGTATTCCCCGTACATGCCTCTGCTCTTCTCCCCTGTTTGACACCCAGAAGAGCAGATATAAACAGAGTGTGTAGGGCTGGCCACGGAAAAAACAGTAATTCTGACCTAATGAGTAAAACAAGCAGTTATGGAGGGAATCCACCCTCCAGGGAGCAGGAACCAGAATCAAAGACCATGATGATGTTAGTTGACACATATTATGGTCTTCCCAGTTTAGAAAATGCCACATTCATTTGAAGTGCCTGCAGAAACATCTGCGGGTTTGTGGGTTGGGCACAGTTAAACGTTAACTGCTTAGTGCCATGGAGCAGGATCTCTCATCCGACCCTGCAATCTATTTGATGAAAATACTGTAAAAGCAGCAGGGTAAGTTTTGAAATGCTACCTATCCAAAACCTAGTAAACATAAATAATTTATTTCTTCCTGGCCACGGTCTGCTTTAACACACCAGCACAAAAGCAGTCTTGCCATTGATGCTGAGTGCAGCTAATGGTCTTTTTGTCTAAATTACAGTTGGTCCCTCTAAAAGTGTTTCCTGCCAAGTGTGGTTTCGTGAAATGCTGAGTCAGAGGAGCTGGGAGGAGGGACCAAGAGCAGCAACAGCAGCTGGCAATAGGCCTGTAAAATTAATGACACTTTTAAAAGAAGGTTAAGAAACAAGAGTGGTTTTGGGCAAAAGGAGAAAAACTGGAAGACAAATAAACTGTAAGGCAGGGTAAGTTACAGAATATCATTTCCCAGAAGGGAATATCATGCTGTAGTGGTCTGATGACATTATAGAGTCATGCCTTTACATTTAGGAGTAGACTCTTTAAAATATTAATCTGCATCCTATTGGACTAAGGGCTCAGATCTAGAGTCAGGTCACCACACATGAGCACATTGATCTGCCCAGGGAAACTTGAGGCAATTTGTCCCAGTTCAGCTTTCTGTGAGAGAGATTTAAGTAAGCCAGCTCACTTTATATTTGCCTGAGGACACACACGTTGGCAGCTATTGTACTTCAATTGATAAGCTGCGTATTGTTAAGTGACAGTAATTCACACTAGCATCCAACCCACACAAAGTCTGAATACTTGTGAGGGTGTTAGACAACTTTCTGACTTCTAGTTGGGGTAAGAGTTTTGCCACCTCATGTACGTGAACTTCCCCTCAGTGCTACCAGACAGCCACTGTCTCTGAAAGACAGAAGAGGGCTGTGCAGCCAGCAGTGACAAGAAGAGGTGGAACATCATTCCCTTCTTAATCTTGATGACTAGAAATGGGAACAGGAAAAACAGTAGGAAGAAACTAAAGAAAAGTAAGATGGTGTTAAAAGTAGTTTAAGCAATTCCTAACCTCTCTGGCTACTTGTTCCTGCTCCTTGTCACCCTTCCCATTGTGCCTACAAAGCATATGTAGGAGCACAGAATGGACTACATGAGGGATCTCATGCATTCCAAAATTAACCCCCACCAAAACTGTTTGTTTTCCACCCAGAAAAGTGATTTAGCTCTATGCTGGAAGCTCTGGGGTAAGTGTAACAAATAGGGGAAGAACAAGTCGCTGCAGGGCTGTTTTAGCCAGCACAACAATAGAAAAATGTCCATATAACCGCAACCACCTTCTTAATTTTCAATGTCTTTTCCTGCTCCAAGTTCTAATTCCAGCCACCCGGGACCTGATCTTGTTTCCACTTAAATAAATTGCAGCTTTGCCATTAACCTTGATAGGAGTAAGATTGATTCTTGATATGTAAAGGATATGATTTTCCACATTTCTTCAAGGGTAGAGTGGAGGAGTACACTGGCATCATTGGGTCCCGTCCTCTACGCTGGCTGCTCTGTAGTAGATATTTGGTCCTTGAGGAATCAGAGACCAAACTCCACAAGCCCCCCAGTACCCCACAGAGGGGATCCCAACACCCCAGCATGGGAGAGCAAGGGCTTAGCAAACTGCAGCTGATGCCACAGCAGGAAACATTGCTGTTCTGCAAAAAATTCTGTTCTGCCCTTTCATTAGCGTAGAAGGTGGGTGCCATGCACAGGGTGGGTTCTTGCAGTGGTTACTGCCAAGGTAGGTCTGTTCTGCCAAAATCCCACCACAAAAGATGGGCCACAGAAGGAGAGAGGGAAGGACCATGTCAGGAGTCACTGAAGATGACCTTCACTTACAGTGAAATTACATGTGTAGGATACCGAGTTCAAAGCGGATAAACACAAGGCTGCTTGCAGCTTGGCCACAGGTGGAAAGTCAAGGCCAAGACGACTGAAGCCTGGCTTAACCTTGCAATTTAGCACAATTACAGGGCAAGTTACTTGCCCAGAGCAATGAAGAAACTTAAGGGCCTCAGGTTGGTCCTTTTTATCTCCTTGAAGCTAGTAATCACTAAGACTTTTGACACTTTTGCTTCCTGACCTGTTTCTCACCTTTGACAGGGTTTAGAGGTTTTAGTTATAGTCTGCTCTTTCTGCTTCTTTTTTGTCTCCCTACACATACCCTGAAAGGATTGTTGATGCACATAAGCAACACAAAGCGGAAATGGACCTTCTTACGCTCCTTTATAACCTTAAGCTTCCTTCGTGGAACAGAATCAGTGGCACCAACCTGGAGGGATGTTTTGAGAAGCAACTAGTTGACCGGTACAGCAAAGGTGTTCAGCTGGGACGTTGATGGGTTCCTTATGGAGCCATTTATACAATGAACTAATAATAATAATAATAATAATAATAATAATAATAATAATAATAATAATAATAATTTATACCACTGTTTTCTGTATCATACCTTTTGTTTCAGAGTTGCCAGGTCTCAGCTGAGGTTTGGGTCTTTTTTCCAGGAGATATATTTATTGTGTTTAGCTGACTCTTGGCCCAGATTTTCATTTTTAAAGAATGTCACAATTTAAGAGACTAAAATTATTCATGCTTGTTTTATTTTTTTCTCTAAGGAAACGTTTTACATATCAATGCAAAATATGAGGGAGTTTTCCTCAAACCACTTATGAGGGTAACTGTTAAAGAATGCTGCCCTCAGTGCACTGAGGAAGCAAATGATATGTCTTTGGGCATTCAAGTGTCAGGCTGGACATTTGTGTGCTACAGGAGCAACTTGTGGGCTTTCTGCTGCTGGCTCATCTCTATTTTATATGTAGTTTCTCATCACTATGTTTTATTGTTGTTCATAGTATCTCACTTATGTATTCCCTTTCATTCCTTAATATTTTTCCAGATGAAAATCTGCCTGAAGCATTTTATGTACCAATAAAAGTTCTCCTCTTCTTTCTTTTGATTTAGGTTTTTATTTTACTTTTTCCTAAGAAAAATAGACAAAGCTGATAAGCTGGGGTGTGTAAGGACAACAGAGATGCAAACATCTAGAGAAAGAAATGAGACTATGGCTCAAGAAGCCAGTACAAGTTTGCATGAATGCCAAGGAAAGATGCATGGAGTTCACAGAGAGTCCCTCCAACACGTAAAGGTTGAGTAAGCTACTTTCTCTGCTGCTACCTTCTTTACTTCTCCTCCCCATGTTTTCTTCCGTGTCCTTTCAAACCTCTTCATTTTTCCTCATGGCCACTCACCACGGAAAGGTAACAAGGTGCATGGATAGCGGAATAATCATGAATCTCTTTAGGACACATCCCCAAATGCAATTTAGTCTCCAAAATGAACAGCCAGATTTGTGCTGTTTCACAGTTGTCAATGACTGTGTTTTTCTTTTCTGTTTGACTCCAATTTTCAGCCTGTAGCTGTTGAAACAGTCCATAGGAGCTGACAATTGTATGCTGCTCTGTTAACAGGGGGCAAGTGGTAAGAGGAAAACATCCACTTTTGTACTTCCAAGACTGAAAGGCAGATTGATAAACACGCAGTGCACTGCTACTCACAGAACCCAGTAACAAATGAACTTTAAATCTCTTTTCTGTCTTTCTTTTTCTAGAAATGTTACGGAGGGCTGGTCTATGCAGAGACACTTGGAAAAGTTATGGCCTGCTAATAGCCCATTTAACAGGTTAGATGAGCATAAATAAATGTAGGATTCTGTGTTTCACAAGATTTAATTTTATGCTAGTTTCTGTACTCATCGATTTTCTCCTTTTTTTTTCCTTGAACAGTATTCATAATGGGAAACTCTATAGGCTCACCTTCTTCACACCCTCTTAACGAATGCATACAGAGAGTTAACTGCTATAGGCTCCTACATTTTTATCTTTAAGGGAAAGCAGGACATGTAGAAGAAGTACAATGAGTGAAGAGCAGAACTAGAATACCAGTTTAAGTGGGCGTTATTCAAAGCAGCTGCCTCTGGGCATAGCATCTCTCCCTCGTTAGCTGCCACAAGGGTGAGGTTGGGAGGAGCAGGGCTGACACAAAGTGCTCTATTGATGGGTGCGGATGTCTCCCATGGGCTCTTTGGGAGGCAGGCAGGGCTGGTGGGGGCTGCTGCTGCCTCCAGGGTGCTTGGACTTTGAAGTGTTCAGAGTTCTGCCTCAACTCTTCTGTAGACTGGTTGGCACTTCTGATAATTTTCAGTCAGTAAGAGCAGATAAGGGGGAAGGAACACAAAAGATAACATTTTGAGAAGTAAATGTGAAGTTTCAGTCATGAGGGTTTCCACCAGGAATCACATATTTGTACGATTTTGAAATGGCTGGGCCTGGTGCAGGGTCAGAGGTCTGACATCCTATAGCATCCCATGACTACCTAATGCCAGCAAAAATGTTTTGGGGGTTTTTGTATGTGTTTGTTTTTTGTTTTTTTTTTTAATAACTCAAGATTTACCATGGGATGCAAATGGTGTGATTTTGACTTTTTGTCTCAGTAACGCAGATTAGTGATTAGTGGTACTGGCTGTCTTCATCTTACCCTGAGACTAATATATTTGAAACCTGATTTTCTTATTGAGTAGGATAGGTTCTCAAGCCCCACAGTGTCTTCTTAATATTAAAGCATATATTGCCTCTGCTGAAATCATATAAATGTGTATTCATCACTGATTCCTACAGTTCCCTAATCTTGTTTGGATAGCGCACTGAGTTTGTTAATAGCAAACAGCAATTTTATAGCTGGCCCTGCACGGGATCATTCCAAAGGCTGGTATTTATGGATAGAAGAGAGTTTGATTGTGTTGCAGCAACAACCAGGACACCTCTAGACATAAACCTTATTACACAGACAGAGCCACCTACATGTTATGGTTTTGTGTTAACTTTGAAACCAGTAGACAATATATTTTTGGTAATGTGTCATTTAATGGGGTACTTTTTTGAATTAATAGGGTTCTACATCCTCATTTTTATGTCAGGGTTGCCCCATTGATCTTAAGCACAAATTTAAAGGTATTTTAAGGCCAGACTGACTCCTGACATTGCAAGATAATTAAAAGAGCCTTGTAACAGCAGCTGAGGATCTTCTCTGTGCAAGTTCTACCATGAGCTGCCCTTGTATTGTAAGGGTGAGGTTAATATAGCAGCTTACCTCTGTGATTCATAGGTGTGGTAACTGCCCTCAGGGGAATACAGAAAGCTGGCAGAGCAGAGCAGCCTTGCTCCTCCATCATTGCCCACAGGGTGCAATTTCCCCCATGTCCCCTAAAAACTGAGCATTTTATCTATGAAACCAAAGTGTCCATAAAGTGCAGCAAGGAAATAAAAGGGTGATCGGATGCATTTTTTGCTTGTTGGATAGCTGCAACCATTTCTGTGTTTCAGTGTGGCAACAAGAAGTGTTAGTCAGAAGACTGGAGCTCTAGATACAGCGCTGCCAACTGTGTTAATCAAGCCTCTGAAGAGGCAGAGAAAGCTGTAGTCCAGAGACATCAAACAACCTTCAGGCCCAGTGTCTACTTAAAATCAATGAGCCAAAGTCACCAGCACGCTCTGGCTGTTCTGCCCTGTCCCAGCGACAGAAAGGAGATGTAAAACTAGTCTGATGGGCCAGATAAACACCATTTGAGGTTGCTTTATAATTTCTAAAGAAGCACAAGAGGAGCTGGAACACTTGACCCAGGCTGTTCCCACTTCCCTCTCTAAGTCGTGATGGTATTTGACTGTTAATGTTTCCAAACTTACTGAAAAATGTATTAATGTGGAAAGCAGGCAAATTAAGAGATCTAGATTGTTCTCTACCTTAGTGTGCTAATATTGATTATACTTTATAAAGCCTGTAATTATGTTTCTAAGCACAGCAGTAAAAAACACTGACAAGTTTTCAAGTACTGATCAAAAAGCATACATTAGAGTGACAACACTATTCTTGGATTTTGAAAGAGTTTGGCCATATAATTGCCTTCATCTCAATAAAGAGAAGAAAATATGACTTGTTAGATCCACAAAAGCATTTAAGAGGCAGCGCTCCATAAAAATCAATGGGAGATAAGTGTTTAAATGGCTTTGTGGATCCAATTGCTGTGTAAATGACTGAAGCTCCTATCTCTTCTGGACTCCTTATTTACAGGTGGAGGACAACATCGATTTCAATGTCTGTAAAATACCAAGGGGGCAACAGAAAAACATTGCCAGACAGAAATTTCTGGTATCCACAGCACTAGGGCTATAATGTCTCCTAAGTAATACAGGATTTTTTTGGAAACAATTTATCCTGATATTCAAAAAGGAATGTGTGCCTTTTGCAGCAAAGCCTGCATCATCTGATTCCTCAGTTTGTCTAAAGGAGCCTATAGAAATTACATACATCAATATGTCAAGCAATGGCTTGAGGCAAAAGTAGATGTTCTGGACAATTGAAAACTTTTCTGAGGTTTTCATACTTAAGACAGGATTGATCTTCTGTCCCTGAAGTACCTCCAACTCCCATGGATTTCAGAATGGCTTTTAGATACATGGCTATAAAAGGGGTGATTCAGATGCCTTTATTCTCCAGAGATATATAAAACTTCTCAACAATTTTATTAAAACATTATTCACATGAAAAGGAAGAAAAAAAATCTCTTATTTCCTGTGTTTGTCTTTCGTTTCATAAATAGGAATTAGCAAGCTGTGCTGACTAGGTTAGGAAAGACCTCATTAAGTCAATCCATGGAAATATCTACAGTTTAACCTGTTATGGAAAAGGAGGACAAAATGCATTCACAAATAATATAATCATCTCATCCAAAAAAGGTTGTCAGAGAAACCATCACAAATAGCAGAAAGTGAGCTCTAAGTTTAATAAAAACTCCTGAGTGAACAGGATCTGTTTCTTTCCTCCTTAGCAATAATAAAAACAAAAATTATACTGTAAACTTCATGGAATTGTACTGACATGGGTTAAAAAACAAAGTCAGATGAATAAAATGCACATTGCATTTGTTCAAACAAGAGATTCCAGGTGGATTAGGAATAAAAGTAGTTTTGAGCAGACCTCACCCAGATGGCAGGCACGTTCCTGCCACTGTGTCTGTAACATGCCCTGGTCTCTTTGGAAGCCTTTGCAGCACACTGCTACTGTTCCCAGACACGAGGGAAGCATCCAGGATTTGGCTACACCATCAGAGCTGGAGCCAGAACAGCTTCCTGCTGAGCAGACCTGAATAAAATTATCCAAGGGGCTTTGGTAAAAATTAGTGGGCTTCAGTAGAATTACTCAACAGACCTTAGTAAAAATTAATTGCATAGCCTTGCCTAAAGCGCAAAGGAAAGCAGTACCAAATGAACAGCAGCTGAGTTTGGCTTACATTGGAAAGAGCTAATTTGATGCTGGTCAAAAAAAAAAAGGGGGGGAATTTGTTTTGTTACTGATTCCAACAGGAAATGAAAGTAGATCTTTTTTCAAGGCTGTTTGTTGAGTCATACCCCACTGAAATTTTCATCTTTGTACTTCTGGGAATCAAATGCAGTGCCAAGGTACCTCTTGTTTAAACAATGTTTTGGATTGCCAAGGCAGGGAGGAATGTGTGCCATGTTACATGGTTTCTGTAATTCGGCATAAAGAAGCAGATGAGGTTGGTTTGATCCCTGTGGAAACCTCAGTTATACGGAAGGTTCCTTGTGTCTTGTAGCACTTTAATCAAAAGGTTCTGTATAATTCAACACCACTAGAATAATGGTTAATTTGAGAAAGTGCAGGGATACAAATAGGAAACTGAAGAAATCAAATTCAGCAAGGCTGTGTAAGACTTTAGTGGGATTATGGAAAACAGAAAACTATTCAGGCAGCAGGCTGGGTTGCCTAGAAATAGAGTAGTTGTTTAATGTAGTTTAAAAAAAAATAATTTGTGTTCCTGGGGACTTTATTGTTAATAGCTTGGTTATCTGTTTTTCTTCTGCCTTTAGAGAAGTGTGGATGAGCTCTACATACTATAACAAACGCACATCAGTCTGCAAAATAATACCGTAAATTCCACATTTCCATGGAAAGAGATGTGGTTTTTGAAAGAATTATAGCCTTTGGAGAAAGAAAAGACCTATTAGGTCATAAAATCTGTTCCTCTGCCAGTACAGGATTTGTTGCGTCTATGTATATTCATTAGTGTTTTGTTCAAGCTGGTTTTCAATAGAAGCAAGGGCACTTCCAGAGCTGAACCAGGGAAACAGAAGCACAGCTGAGTAGATCTCACCAGAAGTTTGCCCCTTATAACCTGTCTATTTTTAGAAGTGTTATATTAAATACACATTTTTCTCTTTCAGAAATCCCTCTATACTATCCAAATGTTTATTACAGTTGCATCTTAATTTAAATTAATTATTTATTCTATTTCAGACAGTTTTGTGTCTCATATTTAGGTAGAATTGAGGTTACTGAAATTTAGGAAATGAAAATTAACTTTCCCATGTCTCTGAATATGGTAACAAGGATGTAGGGGTTGACAGGCGACAATTTTGATGAAAAAGCCATGTACTATATATCAACATGATCCAACATTTCACCTGTCTCTGTCTCATGTGAATTTCAGACAAATCTGCATTACAGAAATTCATCTCCACTTTTGAAAGAGCTTAAAACCTATGCTCTAAATCAAATGGGAACTTGCCTATCATTGAAGTTAAACACAAATAAGGTCTCGAGGTCAAGCATGTATTTTTTAAATGTCTTTAATGACCTTGCTAGTTCAAGAAAAATAGCAAGATAAGCACAGTTTCTTGTTCTCATTCATAAATGCTTTCCAGTATAAGAATCTGCTAATTTCACCTAAATCCACAGATTTTTAGGTGAAATGTGGCTCAACTGTGCAAATATAGAAGGACTTATTAGCAAGCATATGGTCATAAACCTCATCACTCAAAATCACATAAAGTTTCACAAAATCTCATAGTGCACACAAGTTTTACTTTCTTGAAGATGAACCCAACATTATTTCTAATTTTTCATCATTTTAAGTGGTGAAATTGTATGAATTCCCAAAGGCACTTTGGGGGTTATTTTGTTATTGTTATTACAGTTTTTGTGAATGATATAATGTGCATGGTCTGACTGATCTAGTAATAAACAAAATCCCTGTGTCCACACTGGCTTAAATCATCTCAAATCATCTTAGTGTTTTTACAGGAAGATAAAAGAAATAGAAAAGTGCTAAGACAATTTCCTTGGCTCCTTGTTTGCAGGATTAACTGCTTAGTAAGCTAATTTTACATGTGGTTTGGCTGCTCTTTGTTGACCAGTCTTGGTATTTTAGCATCTTTCTGAAAAAAATGCATGCCTAAGGACAATCCCCTAAAAGGGAGTTAATTTTTTTTTCCGATAAATGAAGACTGGAACTTACTGCCATCATTTGCCACTCAACTTTGTCATTTGGCTTTACAACAAACAACATTAGCAATATCAACATGACTTCACCGAATATGATATGAACACATTTAGCTACAGAAACATCCTTTCAGTGGTGCTTGCTGGTGACCTGCTGTGTGTGTGCCCACATCCATGTATAGGTGTGCCTCTGGCAGAGGAAGGGAAAGACCGGGTGTATATTTTTTACCCGTACCTGATGAGAGTTTTGTATAGGAGCATCCCATGCCTCAGGAGCTTGCACTAACTTTCAGGGAGCTATTAGAAATGTTGCAAAGTTTACAAAGCAGCAGTGCTTCTAGGCTGTATCATATCGGTCAGTCTCGCTGGTGCTGTATTAAGCAAAATTGCTCCGCCTGGAGCTCCTTCATTATAAACAGGAAGGTGGGACTGACAAGGTATTTTCAAAGACCCCTGCTATGAAACACATATTCCTGGTTATTGAAAAATCAGATCTGTCAAACTTTTGGCTTCCTGCCTGTCTGTATTCCCTCTGGTTTCCAGGGGCAGGTTTCCAGCCAAGGTGATGAAGATTGAATGTGGTTGATTGTCTTCACAATAGCTGGTGGATAGACACTACTAAGGTCTGCCTGTCACATTATTTTTATAGGTTCTGACAACAGCATAGTCAAGTTTATGAAATAGATGGTTCATACTATGTATAGCTTCTTATGCATCTGAAATGTATATACATATGTATTAAAAACGTGGTGGGAATGGTTGCCTCAGAATATGCCTGCATGAGGAGAGACAGTAATTCTTCTCGAAGGAGGGAGGACCCACAAAACTGAAATGACACTCTGACATACTGAAATGCTAAAATTCTGTTCTGATGAGATAAGCAGACATCTAAAATTTATGCTCCACCGTATATTCAACTACATTATTTTCTACACATATAAAAATTAGTAGCAACATAAGGGTGTGTCTGGAAGTAATGTGCATTTATTTGTACGTATTTTACAGTAAGAAGCATGTTAAAAAGCCCTGATAGTCTGTTCTTTGGCTGAATGGTGGTCACGCGGGATCTACAATTGAATTGTACGGACAGGCGGACAGACAGAAGACAAGTGACAAAGACAAGAGTCTCTCTGCCAGCAGGAAAGAAGAGCTATAATGAGAAAAACTCCCAACTTGATCTAATTTAGAGCCAAGAAGAGCTTCAGGAATGTGTAGGAATTAATCTTTTTATTTATCCAGAATGAAGGAAGAGAATTAAGGGCAAGCGGAATAGCATTGAAATGGACAGATTTGTATTCCCTCCTGAAAAACATTGCATCTGAGTTCCTGACAGCTAAAGTTCATAAGTGCAACAGCAGATTTTTAGGAAACTGTACAGTCTTTCTGTTTGTTCTTTTTTGATGGGGGATGGGAAAGAGACTCTGGCTTTGACCAATAATATGATCATTGTTGAAAATCTACAGCAGTACAAGAAATGAATGGGGAATATAGTAATAAGAAATAGGAAAATAAAATCAAATTAAAAAAAAAAAAGAATAATGAGTTTTCCTGACTTAGGACCTGGCTAAGCAAAGTGTCTAACCAGAAAACCAAGGATTTGCAGTGCCTTTCAGCTTGAAGAGATGTGATCAGCATACCAGCAGGGTTGTAGTTTTTGCTCATCTGGGTTCCTACTGTTTCCAGACAATCATATCAAATCTCCACCTGTCTGCTCAAGCAATTCAGTTTAAACTGAAATAAAATTAAATATATGAATGACCCACAGAAATCATTCCATGTTGAGAATCTCGTAACGTCACTACTGTTCTTTGATATAAGCCAAGTCACATAGCTGGACTTAGTTTCCACATAAACTTATTCCTATAGTTGCTGGCTTTTTGCACTAGTATGTATTTTCACACCCCCTTTTCCAGAAGCTTCTTTCTTCTTTTCTTTTGGAAGCTTGCCAGTATAGTAGCCAGATTCCCTATTACATGCCAATTAATCTCTTCTTGATAAATTTGAGTCCTTTGTATTTTATTGTACACAGTGTGGAAATACGTCATGGCAAAAAACTGGTATAAATAGGGCATGGGTTAGTCAAGTATAAAGCTTTTATTGTCCTCTACTAGATGTGTATTTATCATTTCAAATTAAAATAACCGATGTCCTGCTAGAGTAGCCTTTCCCATTGTGTTTGATAAGGTTTTTAATAATTATTTCCAGCAGTGTAACATGCTGTGTTTTGGTTTAGAAACACAGATGAGACGTACAGATGAGATGCAGAGTTGCAGTACTGTGCAGTTCTAACAAATAGAAACAATTATGCAGCGGTAAAATAAGAGGATGCAATCAATTTAAAAATGCAAGTAAAGGAGTTTTCTGCTTACCTGTGACCTCTGCCTAGAGAAAAGCATGTTTTCTCCTATTAACCAAAACCTAGAGCAATTACATGCTCCCACCAAGGCAAGGTATGCATGTAGAGAGGCAAAGACAGGGCAGAGTCAGGAGACAATTTAATTGCATCCTCATGGTAGACTGTCAAATCCACCTCTGCTTAAAGCACATACTTAAATCCAGCGGACTTTAGTGAGGCTGCCCCTGTGAGCTAAACAGGGTGCTCAAGCACATCGCTGAGCTGCAGACTTGACTTTGGCCTCATTAGGGCACAGTCTCACACTATGACAGATCTGAAAAAAAATAGTCCACAGTATTTGAAAGACAGAGCTTTTGCCTCCTCTTTCCTTTTATTCCTTCCACTCTCCTTCCTGCCCCCTCACTACACATTTACCTTCCTCCCTCCATCTCATCAACTTCTGTGCTGGCTGACCCCTAGGTAAACCCATTCAGTCTGCTCTACCAGCAAAAAAAGCCTATATTCACTCTTTTGCCAGATTATTTTCTGCCATTTTAGTTAGCTGAGCCGCTGTGTAGTGCTCCAGCAAGCACCAAAGCCAGAACAAAATAAGAGTGCTTCCAGGAGCAAGAGGGGAGGAGAGCTTGGAGGGAAGCAGGAGGGCTTCACCCTCATTGCAGCTGCTCTTCATTCATATCAGGTTGCATTAGTCACTCTTTAAAAGCAAAGTGACTTCTAAAATTGCATCATAGTGCCACCTCTTTAAACACACATGTGTTCATAAAGGCATTGCCTGAACTGATCTTGTTAAGTTTAGTTTCAGTTATAAAATCCTACAAAGGCATTTTATTGCATAATATTATTATGATGGCTAGATGCTTCACTCAAAAGTCAAAAGGAATTAAAGCTCTGTAACACAGCAAAACTATGTAGCCAATTAGAAGACATAAACTGTTCAGACAGAAATGTCTGTATGTTTAAGAATAAGAAGGATTTCACTTTTAACCAACCTTATAACACATCCTTGTATGTATCCTTTACTTGTTAATCTGATTTTATTTAGTTCTAAAAAGGAGCTTTGCATACTAATTCAGATTAATCAGGTCTGACTGCATGTAATTAAAAATTAGTAAGACAAAGGCAGACCCTAAATCAATTCTTAAAGAACATCTTCCTTCAACTACAGAAGATTAGACTTTATGCATCAGTTGCTCTGAAAGGAAAAACAGTTATTATTGAAGAGCATGCTAACATTTTCTCATTAAAAAATGAAGCACGTTTGCCTAACAAAATTAAATGATCCAGACAATAAAGCACATTTGCAGAGATCAAGAATGATAAAACCAACAGTAGAGTAAAATCCAATGCAAAAAATATTAAAGCCCATTCCTGCAATGAGCTTCTGGCAAAGGACCTCTGTGCAACAGAGGTCATATACATCTCAGTGTTTGAAGTGGATATAACTCAGGGAACTAAATCCAAGCCTGCAGTGAGAAAAGTATTAGTATTTTTTGTGCAATTCATATACAATGCAACCTGCACCTTAAGTTGGATGAAAACTAGGAAAATTACCTTAATTGCTTCATCTTTTTTTTTCCATACATTTTGAAATCATTTGAGAAGCATTATTCACCCAGTTTACCACCGCTGAATACTGCTTATCACAGCAACAGATCAGAATCTCCAAAGATCTGTAATTTTTTTTAACTGTTATTTTTACAAAAAAGAACATTTAGAATTCTTACCAAAAAAAAAACCACTGTAAATTTACCAGTCCCTGTCAAACAAAGAACTTTGGTACAGGCACAATGAAATGACCCAGAGCAGACACCCAACTGTCCCCTCCACAACCAAGGTCATATCCTCAGTTGTTATATGTGAAAGAAGCAAAGGATGACTAAAATTCAACTCTGCACCCATCAAACAGGCCACATTCTGCTCTTTGCATGTCCTGTTTGTGTTATTTGGTATCTTTCAAAGGACATTTTCTTCAGCCTGCCTTAACATGCAAACAAGTATTCCCCGGCTCCCACCGTCTCCGTCACATGGATCAGGGCAGGAGCCCTGCCAGCCCCTGTTAAAACCGTGGTGAGGTTATGATCACGGTGGCAGGGGACGTTCTGCTTTGGGGCCCAAATATAAAACCACCATGGACATTATCGCCCATGCAGGAGAAACCCAGGGACTGATGAGCTTCAACGTGTTTGCTTGCAGCAGCATGTCCTTGGCCAATGGAGGAGATCAGTGATGAAGGGTAGGGGACATGGCACTTACCTCCAGCAGCTAGCCCTGGCTTACCACAGCCAGAACAGATGCTGTACTTCAACTCAGAGGGCCAATAGCCCCAGAAATACAAGCAGGGAAGACTGGTATTTACTAAATCATCCTTTGAGATGGACCACAGAATGTAGGCTCTTTCCCATAACAGGCATTTACTGATATTAAAACACAAAAGTTGTCACTAAAATAAGAATTCAATTCATTGAATTCTGTTCTTCAGAAGGCATCCAGTCTCCATTGCTGTGACCATCAAAAGTCTTATTTACTTCTTTCGGGTCAACGTTTTATGATGCACACTGTCTTGTCATGTCACCATCTGCTTACAAATGGCTGGCGCAAGCATTTGAATAACAAGGGATTTCAGAATCACATCACAGTTACAATTGAAAATATATTAACTATAGCGCTTAAATTTATCTCAGGATACATAAGACATACTCTGGGAAAGCTGCACAATGCAACTATGCTTTCTATTTTGGGTAATAATTAAACTATACTATGAAGAGTTATTAGACTAAATGACACTGTAAACCCCGAAAGCAAAAGAGCTAACAACCCAATATGTTGTTCTTACTCCTGTCTCATACCTCATTCTTTTCAGCTCCACTGCAAATTAAAATTAGAGTCAATGGAAACGAAGAAGGTATGCTTTTTTATGCATGGGTTAACATATTTAGCTAAATGAGAAAATAAATACTGTTTACCATTTTTTGTTTAAAAGTGTAAATCCTTCCTGCTGCACAAATTTGTAAAGAAAAATTGCTGAGTACTTATACATCTCTCATGTTTATCTTCTAAATCAACAGTGATAAAACCAGAATTTTGAAAGTAATAGAGTGTAAAATAGGAAATTCCCTTTGTCACTTGCATTAACACAGTGCAATGAAGTACAAAAATAATAAAAAAAAAAGATTCTGACAATAGTCACTTGGTAGGTAAACTTATCATGGATAATACATCTCCTTTTAAATAATGCATCACACGCTTTTCTGAACCTCTGCATTTCTTTCTCAAGGTGGTGTAAAAACTGAGCAACCTGAAGCATATTTATACAGATTAAGTGGTTTCTAATACTCCAAAGAGCACTTAATCTGCATGAATGTGCTTCGTGTTGCTATGTGCCTCTAAAGCCTGAACAAGGAGCCTAAGTGATTCTGAAAGTCTGCAGCACATTTGTATTTTGATAAGTCAAACAAAGGTAAAAATGGAAGAAATATGTTAATTGGTGCTGGCAAGCAAGACAAGCAACTGGCAATCAGACGCTTTCCAGCCTGAGCTTTTTATTCTCCAGCCATGTCCTTAAAACATCTCAAATTATACTAATAATGCAAGTTATTATGCTAATATAGACTCAAAAATGGAATAATGCTGGAAATGATGTATCCTTGATAAAAAGTTCCATAATCACCATGACTAATGTTTATTAAAATGCTGCCCTAGAAACTGAAGCAAAGGCCAGCTGTTTTACCTTAAGGGTTCTGCTATGGCATTTTTCAGATATTATGTGTTTATCACTTTTTCTACATGGATCATCTAAATGAGAGAACACTGGTAAAACACTCAGCAAAAGAGCCTTCACATTCTGCCACCTTCCTCCAGCAGAGCCAGGAATTGGTTATTCAATAGGTAGCCAAGATACCTATAAGGTATCCTGAAAGCAAAATACACACATAGGAAAATAAAATTTCAAAATAGAAATAAATTATCTTTATACCAGTTCTGCACTTTATCCCATATCAATTAAAATAAGAGGAAGAAATTACACCAGCAGAGTTAACACATGACTGATTGCTCTTACTGACTACTGCGGGGGAACAGACTCAGCAGCATGTGTTGTTGCAGATGTCCTTCCTCTTCCAGTGTTCGAGATGAGGACACAGAGATGTCTTGTGGTGTGCAGAAGGCAGACATTCTCTCACTCTGATTGTAGGAAATAAAGAAACTTGGTGGTGGGTAGGTTTGAAGGCACTATGGCACATATGAAAATCATTTCTCATGTAATTCATATTGTTATGCAGAAAACCTTTGAAAGACTGTCAGAATATAGCAGGGTATACTGTATGAGTTTAATACAAAATGCACACAGAGCATCAACACCTTGTTTTGTTTTTCTCTATGCAAAGCAAGAGTGTGTGGGATCTTGTAGAACATGTAACAAATATTCAGTACAAACTATTTTTCCAGCGACTGGGTCCCAGAGCTGTATAAATATCTCCAGAAAGCAGTGCCCAAGGCTCTAAGAGTATGTGAAATGAAAAGGATACATCTGTCAGCTAGTATGTAGCACAGGAGGCAAACTGCTGACTGAATTGGCAAGGGAGAACAGAAGATGATAATGAAGACAACACTAAAGTCACTAGAAGAGATGGAAGGTACCATTTGTTCGTCTTCAGTTCAGTGTGTTTCATAGCGCTGGATTGTTTGGAATAGTTCATCGGTTCCTAAGGCATAAAGCTACTTTCTTCACAGAGTACTCGTCCCAGATATCTTCTACTGATGCCCGTCCTGAGAGACAGAAACAGTTTTCCAAGCTAATAAACAATTCACAAAGTGCTTGCCACAGAAGAGCAAGGAACATTTGGGGTTCATAAAGGGCTACTGCGATAGCTGTAGGGAGAAAAAAGAAGTGAAGGAAAAATGATGAATGGCTCACAGTTGCCATTTCTTTTTCTTTTTTTGTGGGTTTTTTTAAGTTTATTTATTGTAATCCTGAAGTAGCATTCTAAGCTGGCCCGGCCTCAGGGAGAAAGAGGTCTGCCATAATGTTTTTGAAAGGGAAAGCTACAAGTCAATAAAAATACAGGCATGTAAATGGATGGCTCAACCCAAAAGGTTAGGCTACAATACTAAATTATTTCCACAAATACATTTGTTGGGTATGTGCACTAATTTCAACTGTTCGAACACCCCGTGTTGAACTGGCCCTTTGTAGGCACAGGGACAGGATGTTTTCTGCCTTGCTGACTTAAAATGTTAGAGGTAATAAAATTGGTGCAGTGCACAAAGCATGGCACATACCAGACTGCTCCTTCCTCCCATTTGTCACTTTACTGAAGCCACTAAACTTGGGCATGAACAGGGAGAACCAGTGGTGTTTGGTTATTTTAAATACTTGGGTGGAGGTATGGTTATTTTGGTGATTAAGCTGGGTAGGCTTATAGGTGGAGCACAATAGGCAAACCCCCCACCCTTTTTGGGTGCCCAGGAGTTGAATTCTAGCACCCATTTCAGGGGTGCAAAAGATTTTTCCCTGCCATCATTCATGCTCTCTTACTAATGGCACTTGGAGGTTTTAATATACCTTTTAATATATATTTCAATAAATCTGCAGGACAGCCAATCCCCAGTAAACCCTTTGGCTTTTGAAAAAGCAAGCCTAGCAGGTCCAGTGCCATAACACTGCATGCTGTAGGATGGTTTAAGGATGGCTTCTTCTGCATTCTGCCACACACTGCTTCCAAAGGAAATTAAACCACATGGTGAGCAACTTGCCTGTGTGTACAAATTCACCATCTTTGCCTCTAACAGGTGTGAGTATCCCAGCAGGAATGGAGTGACCGGATTTTTGTCACTCAGTTGTTTGCCTGCTGTGGAAGGGTACCCTCCTTCCCTGCCAGTCTCCATTTCTCCATCCTCTGACTGACCAAAGAGCTGAGGGCAGCATGTTGCCCGATGCTTGTCCATCTCTGCTACGCCACTTCTAGGTTACTTTTTGAACTGGTGTTTTCGGGAAACAGCCTTCAGCTTCCCCATGATTGCTGTCAATCCTGGGTACAAAGCATACCATGCTACTGAGACGCAGCTCCCGCAGGACCTCTCTTCAGCTTCCATCATCTCCCAGTTCCCTGGGCTCTGGGCCTGCCACCCTGCCCTCCAGGGAAACAAACACTGTGATTCTCCTTCCAGTTGTGGGCTGAGGGGTCCTGCTAGATCCCAGCACACTTTTGACCTTCTTTTAGGGAGCTTGAGATCAGCAGTGGATAAAGGGACCAGAAGGTACTTTTATAGCAACAAGGGATTCCAGTCTCACTGCTCTTTGTGTGTGCCTCTCTCTCTTACCACTGCTAAGAAATCACAGCACAAAAGATGTTCAAAGCAAGAGCGGTAACCTTTTTCAAGTTCACTAGTATTGTTATATCACCCTTTTGTAGACCCAAATTCCCACTTTCTTTTCCCTCTACCTTGTCTTTCTGGCCAAAGCTCTTGTCAAGACAATGAATCCAACATAAGCAGGCAAAGCAATACAGTAAACCAATCAAGATAAAGTAGTCATAAATTATTGAAGGCAGCTCCAAATCCAATCTACTGTTGTCTTGGTGACTGACTGGGAAGCACCAGTGATTTTTTTGTTTCTTCTCATGCTGCAAGATGTCATCAACATTTGTCTGTCTTCCCTCTCCCCCTTTCCTCACACAGAAACTTCCTTTTCCAGCCCTTGGTATTACTCACTTTCTCATCTTGTTTTCTGATGAGATAGCTTTGGAGTTAAGCAATCCTTGAATTTTAATTAGTATCTGCCATTGCACCTTTTTCTTGATAAATTTATTTTTTTTTAACAAAAGCTCAGAGGCAGTGGAACGCTAGTCCTGTGAAAAGTCTTCTCTCTGCAGTTCTTGCATTTCCTTTTCATACGCTGTCATGGAGCCTTGTGTGACCTGTTAACTCAGCCCAGGAGTCAGTATGCCACTTTGTCACCCTGCTGCTTTGTGTTCCTTTGACTCCTTTCTGCCACGCACACTGATATTTCTACAGCCACTCTCTGACTCTGGGAAAGTAAATAATGGAACTCACCTCACCTCGGAAAATTACCTGGACACATGGCAGCAAAGGGGCTTGGGACACCATTTCCCCTTGGCACAGTTTTTTTTTGCTCTCTTTTCTATTGCCACACATACTCTGCATAGAAGAAAATTTCTATTTTTTTTTTAATCCAAAGTTATTTTTTTGTGGGTTTCATTCTCTGCCCTCTGTTGGGGTTGGTTTTTTTAGTGTTTCCATGTTACCTGGAGGACACATGGGGTGTTTATACAGTTTATACCTTCTTCAGTTATGCAAGCAATGACGGACACTAATATACCATATATTTACTTAAACTAAGTAAATATTCCATCTTCTATCAAGAGGGAGTACAGAAATTTGCCTAGACAAAGCATATATCAAGTATGGGAAATTACAAATAGAGAATGTGTGTATATTTGATGCCAGAATATGCTAGAGTAAGGAGTTTACAAAAGCAAAAAGTTATATGTAATTCCTGTCAACCTAACCTGGCTGCCTTTGCTTCCTTCAAAATTTTCCTCTTTAAAAGTTGAAAGCACTATGCAAGAGCATAAGCACGCACTACATGTAGGAATTATCTGGAGTTGTGGTGTTATATGCCTGTAGGCAACATTTTGAAATTTTGACACTGAGAAGGCCCAATGTAGAGATGTTATTTATAAAAGGGGGGAGGAAGATGTGCGGTTCAAAGTGGGTCAGTGCAATAAGATCTCAGTACCATGTATTAGAACTGAAAAAGAAAAAAAATTACTCTAGTGTTCCTATTACTAACTAGAGATTATAACACATGTGGATTATTTTCACCCACAATTATATAGGTGACTATTATCAAGTTTCTCTTTCATTTCCTAAACAGGAACATGGGAGTAAATTTCTTGAATGTTCACAGTTGGGATTTTTAGTTTCCAATTCCCATAAATACTTTTACTATTAAAAGTGAAACCATGATTACTCACCTTACACAAATAGAAATTGTGAAAAAGGCTGGAGTTCAATTCAGCAGAGTAAATACTTGTAATATAGCTATACATAGAATAAATTCTTCTTTAAAATTCTTCTGAAATATGTGCTTGCCTGAACACATATCAAATTTACATCTGAGATCAGAGAAAGACCCAAGAAAATTATGCCAGTCATATTCTTGGCACCCATCAACAGGGTGATGCTCTCAAATACGATATAAATTTCCTCTTAACACACTGTGCATTCTACTTATCTTGCCTCCCCCACAGACACGCAAACAAGAGGAGGTGGAGGCTGGTGACAGCTTGGTGACCAGACAGGACCAACACATGGCCCTTAAACACCCAACAGCACTGAGTGTGTCAGAGACCACATCCAAACAGCCCAAAACAAAGGAGTCATCTCCACCAGGAGGAAACAAATCCAGGAGAGGACTCCTTCAGCTGATATAATAAACCAAGAAGTCTCAGAACAACAGGAATAATCTTGTGTCCTTGGTGACCATAGCATAAAACACAGCTGTGAGCAGAAAATCCAAGAAGAGGATGGCAAAATGACAGAGAAGGGAAGAAAAGCCAAGAAGTAAAATCCAAAAAAAAGGAAAAAGGGAAAGAGCTAGGTGGAGGATCAAGATATTTGCTATCATGACAGAAACAATTAATAGCACCTGCTGGCAATAGGTCTTCATTTAGCAGCTGTGCGGTTTAGGATGGTTTGGGGAGTCTCCACCTACCTTCTTCTCCTATTGTTAAGTGTTGCCCACCACACCCTCACTTCTCCTGACACTGTCACTTCTTGCAACCTGGATAGAGGAATTGCTCCCACATGAAAAATAAACCAGCATAAACATACGTGAAAAGGGCTGTTGTGGAAGAAAGAAGATGAAGGGGTGAGGATTGCTCAAGATGGCACTATTGTTAGAAGGTGAACTTTGCCATTCTCTCCTCGGGGAGCCCAGGGAGACAGGCACCTACCACTCGGGCATCTGAGAGCGGCTCTGCCGCTTGCCTCCCCTTGGTCAGGAATCTGATTCAAAAGGACAAGCTAGAAAGGTTGGTGCAGTAGTCTGACATTCCCCTCTGCACAGTGGCACTGCTTCAACAGGGGAGATGAAAGGCAGCCTCACTTTCCTACCCCCTCCCCAAGGCCACCTAACCAAGGGTTTGGTTGCTAATGTACTATCCAAGAAACTAGGATGCTTAAAAACACATTTTAAAGATGAAATGGCCTCAGTCACATTTTGAGAAGTGCCCTGTATAGCTGATACAGGTTGGTGTGCAGTGAGAGCACCTCCATGTGCAGCAATGCTCCTGGTTTTGGGACTGCAGGTGGGTCAGATGCTGTACCTGGATTCTAACATAAGGAGATGCAGAAAGATGGAAGGTAAGCAGAGTTTTTCCAGAGAATCATAGAATCATAGCATGGTTTGAGCTGGAAGGGACCTTAAAGATCATCTAATTCCAACCCTCCCTGCCATGGGGAGGGACACCTTCCCCTAGATCAGGTTTCTCACCTAGAACCATGTTATGAAAGCCCACAGAAGCCATAAAGCCCACCCATACTGTCCACTGCACATCACAGCTGGAGGTGGGCTGTGTTACCCACTAGCAGGTCAGCATTGCACAAAGCCCACCAAAGTGCCCCTTTTAGGCATCTTCCCTCATACCTGGCCTCCAGTTCTCAGTTATATCCATATATGGCTTTAAGTTTCTAAGAAAATCCAAGTTTAATGCAATCTATCTGAGAGGTACTTGGGCAAACTCTGTGGACATCCACTCAGTCTCATGAGAGATGCCCTGGCCCCTGACCTGCCCTATGTCTGGGTGCTGTAGGGCAGGCTGTCTATAGGTCACACTTCTGCATAGTCCTTCAGGGCAGGTGGAGGTCATAATGTAGAAGGACTATGCTGTTGAACACTTAAATTTTGTCTGTGAATTTAACAGTGAAAGATTTTCTCCTTTTATTAAGTACTCTAGCTGTGCACTGATTAGTTCAGATATGTGCACACATACATATTTATGTGCGTGTGTGCATGCAAATCTATATGTTTATATATATTTTATATTATACTAATTTCTTATGTATAATCTCTTTTCTAAACAGACGGTTGCACAGAAAAATTCAGCAAGTTTTGTTGGATACGTATTAGACCTGTCAGTGGACACAAACCATTTTTTTTAATGACACAGAGTGTTCACCTCATGTTACTGTAGGTTTGAATCACATGAGAGCTCGCCTCTACGTGTTTGAACACATTCTAAGAGGAAATAATTTGCTACTACCTGAGAAAAGGATCACTCACTTTTTGTTGTGCCCCCACCTTATTTGCAAGTTAATGCACAGAGCAGACCTTAGGCAGCTTTAATTTATTTTGTTCTCTTCGCTCTCAAATCCTTCATCTGTACACTGCCATTCAGCACAGCAGGGGTGTCAGGTTCCCAGACCAGAACAACTCCAGTCCCTCTAATTATTGAGTGAACTTTGTCTATGGCTTTCACTGAGGTAATGGAGTCCACAGGGAGCAATGATCAGGTCTGAGGTATAATGAAGGTTACTCTCATCAAGATATTTATTTCTTTAAATTAATAAGAAGGCAGAAGAACACCTATCCTGAACTGTAAAAAACATTTCATTGTTGAATAAGCTACAGCCAGCAGATAAAACTGTATCACATGCAGAAACAATAAGAACTTCTGAAACAGAGAACAAAGAAAAATGCATCATCTGCACTGCATGTTACTCATTAGACTCTCCAAAGTCTCATTTTACCACCAGTATATCCCTGCTGGGGTGATTGGCATGCAGCTTGCAGTGTGGGATAGCTGCTTAAGAGTTTCCCAGGTTTCAAAGGTACAAGCACAGATAAGCAACTAGAGAAGGTAAAAAGACAAACACAGGACAAAGAAAAACTTTAGTGAATCACTTTCTCTTTTTCTTGATCATGTGGGGTAGATGAATCAGCTACATAAAATGTGGCTGCATTTGCTGTTTATACAAGCTTACGCTAGCTGAAAAGGTGGATTCTTTCCTCTTTTAAAGAAGGGATGTGTTTGTGGAAGATACTGCTGAGATAACCCTGGGGGTGAGGTCTCCCCTTTAGCCACAGTGCAGAGAGTGCACATAAAGAGGCATTACTGAGACCTCTGTGCAATGGGGGGCTTCTACAGTCACAAACTCAAAGCTATGGACTGTTAATCACAACAGGAATATGGGGGTAGGGAATAAGATTGGTTTTTAAACACTGCAGCAGAAATCCTAGAGAATGTTATCTTTCAAAAAGCTAAGCTGAAGAAGCAGGTCCATGGTTAGTAGACCTGCTAGGTTCACTGTGAAAATAAGAGGTTCAACTATAACAGATTCAACTTTAACTTTCAAACGACTTCAAAAAAACAGCAGAAAACAATGACAGTTAATGCTGCAAATCCAAGCAATGTTTGTGGGGCTATTGGCTATTGCAACTGACACCAAGGTGACTTTTGTTTTAAGTCAATACGCTTTAGCAGACCTCTCTAATCCAAACAAACAAACAAACAAGCCAACCAACAAACCACTAATAACCTCTGCAAAGTAAAATGTCATTCCAAGAAAGTCAAAATAGGAATATGGAGTGAAGTTTTATTCTACATTATTAAAGACATAACATGTCTCTAAGGTCTGGTATGAATGGAGCACATGGCTATGAAGTTGATCCTGGTTTATTTTGCTTTGGTTCTTTGAGGTTCTATATAATTATTCTTTCCTCTTACCCAGAATAAACAATGACAAGAAAGCTCTTTGTATTTTCTGAGTAATTATAAAATAGACAAGGAAAATCTGGCATATAATGTCTTTCAACTCTTGGAAGCTCCTAAATAAAGTGCATCTTCCCCACTGAAGGATTCACAGTAGCACCAAAAAATCTTTGAAGGACCCAGATTTCTTCCAGAGAGGGTATCTCGTGGTACGTTTCCAGCAGTGCATCTTTGATATAAACAGATATTTGAGCATGCTGAACCTCCAACTTTTACTCTAGTACTCCTATATCAAGCTACCAAACCTTACAACGGCTTTTAAATTCCACCATTTTCATTTTTATGTTGCAAGGGGGGGTTGAAGCTGTTTTTTCTGAAACTGCCTGCTTGCTTGATTCCTAACCACAATCCTGTTGGCACAACTGCTGGACAAGCTGACCTTCATGTCTGGATGATTTCATAACTGTGTTCTATTCTGATCCTCTGGACAACCCATCCAGTCTGTGCTGCGCAAGCTGGGAATGTTTTCCTTGAATGTGTCTCCTAGACCCTTCCTCACAGACAGAATCTTCTGCTCAACACAAGTGTGTCCAAGATTTTCTTTAAAAAAA
>VZTO01024393.1:1491-24547 GCA_013400615.1 Syrrhaptes paradoxus | reverse complement strand
AAATGGGTGACAACAATTCTATATTGTGCAAAAGTTGTATTGTAAAAAAAAAAATGTTATTTTGTAAATTTATATTTAGAATAAGAAGAAAAAAAAAAAAAAAAAAAAAGAGAGCCTGACAAAAAACTAATACCTGAAAGTCACACCTGGAAGGTGTTAAAGGCAAAGGCAAGGGTAAGGCAAAGCTGTGCTACATGTGTTGAAATTATTTGTCTGTCATGACTCTACCTCTATTCTGCAGGTCCTGGCAGAAATTACTGGGCATGTTTGGCAGCTTTAAACCAAAATTACTTTGATTAATGCTATTAAAGGAAACTATTTTTGTAAGTTTCCCAAGACTTTTGCTTTAACATTAATAAGAACCAAAAATGTTTTCTTAAAAAAACTGCCTCTGCAGAGCCTCACTCTTGGTCATACTCCAATAAACATCTGAAAAAGCAGTAACTTCTGGGGCTGTGCAAATACTTTGCTTATAAAACTAATTTTTGGATATTACTTTAAAAGTAGTATTATACAGTCACAAAGGTGGGGTTTTTTTCCCTTTAGGTAAAGGCCGTGGAAATCTTTTTTCTCATACTAAATTTTCACATGACTGATTTGATGAATTATTTGTTATGTTCCCATTGTG
Organism: Syrrhaptes paradoxus; assembly: GCA_013400615.1. Lineage (NCBI taxonomy): Eukaryota > Metazoa > Chordata > Aves > Pterocliformes > Pteroclidae > Syrrhaptes > Syrrhaptes paradoxus. The sequence goes on along the minus strand of VZTO01024393.1, from coordinate 23,919 downwards.
CTAGGTGCTGTAAAATCAGGTGCTTTTCCTTGTTAGAAGAAACTGTAAGATTAAAACAAAGTGTGTTCAAATGTGCTGATATAGAACTACAAAGAAGCAATGAGACAATGTTGGTCAAATTATGGACATTGCTGTGTGAACAGTATTAATGTAGTTGTAATTTCAGTACTTAAGTGTCTGAAAAACAGAAAACTATGTGGGCCTTTATGTATTGTGGATTCTGTCATAAATCAGATTTTACTTCTGGGCAAGCTGCTTGATCTAGTGGCCAAATCCTCTTCATGCATGAGGCATGCATCAAGCAAAAATAATCTTTTAGTGTAGTTTTTAAATGTTTTTCTTTGATTCATACACTTCAACAATGAAAAGTGCAAAACATGAATCTGTGCTTTGGAGATGCGTTGGGTATTTTCTTTTGACAATTTCAGCATTAGAGTGTGAGGAATATAACCAGGTAAGTACTTCATTCTGCATGAAGTACTCAGGTGGGGCTCAGGAATATTTTGAGCTTATTATGCACCATGTGATACAGCAAGAGCACTCGGAAGTACAACTAGGGAAAATTTTGTAATTCCTAACATATGCTTCTTGCTCTAAAGATGAAGCTGGTGGATTCTTTAGGCTAAGTTTATCAGTCGTCTGCAGATGATATTCTAGAGTTTAGATACTGATTCTCATATGGGTTTCTTTTTAATTTTTTCCGTGTTTCCTATGAGCTTAATGTGACTGGCCTTCTTTCCCCTCTTCTGAGCAAGTAACCATTTTTGCTCTTGAGGCTTGGGATGCTTATTCAGGCATTTGGCTGTGATGTGTTTCGGAAATTCCCAGATTTGTGCGTCTCCTTTCTACTCAAAATTGGAGTTTATAATACTATAGCCAATTTGGCTGCCAGTTTGTATTACATAATAGCGTGTTTGAAACAATTTTGCACTTTTGAATCATAATGTAGTCAGTTTTGCCAAGTGTTTTTTGAATAAGAAACTGATGCTTGGTTTATATTACTGTGATCAATGCAGAACTTTTAAAATAGGTCTTACAATGTTTTATGTGTTTTGTGTAGTAACTCACAGTTTGAGGACAGATTTAACAGGTAATAGCTACTGCTGAGTCATTAGTGAAGCCACTACCATATAAGATGTTAAATTATTAAGTTACAGGTTGCACAGTCAGTTGTTGATTATCTGCGTGTTAATTTTACTGATGTGAAATTGTGTTAAAAAGTAGATTCCTTAAAGTTACTGGGATTTGAATGCACATGATTATGTTCTTCACCGAAAGGAAGATACTCCTTTGAGGACAGTCTGAATGCCATGGGAATCCAAATCTAGCTGGCAAATGCATTCCAGTCCTTAATTTGGAGTTAATTTAGTGCAAACATGAAGCATTAATATAAAGTGATGTTCTTGTGCACATTCTGTTAATGTGCCAGGATATAAATTCTAGCAGATGTGAAGTGGATGAACTGCTTTGCAGTCTTTACCATCCTTGTGGTGGAGTATAGCCTGCTAGGGGATCAAAGGGATATCTGCTTCAGATACAGCAGCTGCGGTGAGCTTTGTTCATAAAGCAGAATGCTGAGAGGTGCTGAAGCTGGAAATGGTCTTCTTACTAATCAGCCCTCTTCCCACTTTCAGTTAATAATTTTTGTCTTCTTGAAATTATTCCATGATGTTTCTCCCAAGTATTCTCAATCAGTAGAAGGGAAGCTGTGAATGCCCCATCCCTGGAGGTGTTCGAGACCAGGCTGGATGAGGCTTTGAGCAACCTGGTCTAGTGGAGGGTGTCCCTGCCCATGGCAGAGGAGTTGGAACTAGATGATCTCTAATGTCCCGTCCAACCAAAGCCATCCTATGATTCTATTAATACCTTTACAGCAAATGAACAGTCATCTAATACATAGTGTACTAGGCAGATTGTTATCTATGGTCATGTTTCCAGGGTTGATGGTATATTTAACTTTATCTAAGGATTCTGAAGAAAATGTAACCCTGAACATAGAAAGATGCAAGAATGCTGACATATGACTAATTTCCTGCTGTACAGTGGAGTTTTATGTAGGACTGAAACATCCTTTTATAGTAATTTATAGATTACTGTAAATCTTTTGAGAAAATGAAAAAGAACTTTCATCCCTGAAAGCTGAATCTGACACATACTATTGTTCACTTGGAGTTATAAGGCCATTCTTAAAGTTAAATATCTTTGCCAGAAATTACATGTTAGGTGCCAGCTTTGTAAATAATATTGTTTGGTGTGCTGTGTGGTTGAAGAAGGGAATATGACATGCATACACAGAGGAATAAAAAGCTTCAATCCATTAATGTCAGATATTTTTTGTCACCTTTTTGGTATAGGAATGTATATGGGTCTATTTCTCCAGTATTTTTTCTCACCATTGACACTTCTGGTTTTTTGTAGGCTTACAGGAGCTGAACTTAACTGAAGTTCTCTTTTTTCTTTTTTTTTTCTTTTTAGTCACCAAATCAAGTCTTTACAGTATAGCAGCACAGGAGATGTCATTCTTGTTGTCTCTGGTAACTCTCAGGCAAAAGTTCTTGACAGAGATGGCTTCCCAGTAATGGAATGCATAAAAGGAGACCAATACATTGTGGATATGACAAACACAAAGGTAAAGTCAGAAGTTAATTGAATGCCAGAAGACTGACAATATAGCGTATTTTTCCTCTTAATGAGAAACCTCATGAAGTTCACTAAGGAAGAACGCAAAGACCTGTCTCTGGGATGCAATAGTCCTGTGTGTGAACACAAGCGGGAAGTTGTGTGACCTCCATCTGTCGAGGTTTTCAGTTGCCAACTAGACAAAGCCATGGCTGTCCCGATCTGGTGTTGGCTGTAATCTGGCTTTGCACAGCAGGTTGGCCTAGGCAAACTCAAGAGGTCTCTTCCAACTAATGTTTCTATGATGCTTCAACAAATTAATCTGTTTAAAAGTGTATTGTCAGGTTCCCCCATACCATTTTCCAGCAAACCAAGAAGCCATTAGAAACTATACATCTGGTCTAGTCTCTTAATTTCTTCTACTGTCCATGCTTTTGCTGATACAGTTCACCTCTTTCAAGGCAAGGACTGGAGGTTGTTATCATTGTTGCTTGCATGCCATGAGTGTAAGACTAATAAGCAACAATGTGTACATTTTTAATGGTAATTAGAAATGCAAATGGAGAAGGACTGATTCATAGTCTTTTAGTATTTTAACAACAGTTGATTGGGTTTTGAAAACTTTACCTCTGTATTTCCACAAACTATGCAAGAGAAGAATTCTGTTTATATAGTTGATTTAAATTCAGGTTAGTTTTTTAAATAGCTTAAACCTAAAAAGTAATGATAAAATCAGCTGCTCAAACTGATGATAAAGTTGGTTTATTTATTGCTTGTGAAGTATATTGCCAAATAACTAGGCTAAATGCTGTTTTGCCTAAAGCTGTTCTTCTCAGATGACAATTTATTTTGGCTAATGATACTGTATATAAAACCAGCAAATGGTAACATCTGCGTTAGTTTTTGTTTACTTAAAAATAATTCAGAATTTCTTTCTCTTGTAAACTTCTGGAGTTCCAGTGTATTGTGGTCCAACAGTTAAACTGCTAAAATATTTGTTATATCACCCCATCAACTTTTCAGTATTTCTCTCCATATTTGTGCTTAAAACAACCTGAAGTAATTCCAGCATTGCAGGAGTAGTTTCCAAATTTCTCTTTGAATGTAGTCGATGAACAAGTGCCTGTACTTTGAAGAAGTAAAGCTAACGGGGCAAAGAGATTTTTTTATTCATAGTTACCATAATGGCAATTGCTTACTGTGAATAAAATCGTTACCTTCTGTTTTTTCCATCCTAAAGAAACACGGTCTACTACTCAATTTGCAACTTCTAATCTTTTGTGAGAAACTCACCTGATATTACATCAGTCTTGATTCTTGAATTCTGTTTCTTCAGTTTTCTCCAGCAAGATCTTTGCCTAGTGTAGTTTGACATTGAATATGTATATTGTGTCACCCTGGTAATTCTTGTTATTCGTATTATTTTTGTGTAGGTTGAAACAGTTTGCATTCCACCATATTGATGCCTATTCCTTCATCCTTTCTCTGCATTTCAGTTCTCCCCCAGAGAAAATGGGAAAATATGATTCCATGCCATTTTCTGAATTAAAAAGTATAAACAGAAGAATGGCAGACTTGTTATAATTTGAAAATGAAAACAAGCAAGTATGAAATGGATTAGAGTACATAAAAGCCGTTAAATTATAGTGATGTCAGTCAGCCACTGATGTGGTCAGAAGGGTCTCTTGGCCCTTTGCTTTCATGTGATTCCACTTGAATTGTTTGGAGCAAAATTTATAAAACTTTGTAAGACATTTTACAAAACCTTCTAAGACCTCTTTGCATTTGTATCTCTAGGGTCACACAGCAATGCTCAACTCAGGCTGTTGGCACCCAAAAATAAAGGAAGAATTTTTGACGTGTTCTAATGATGGGTGAGTATTGAGGTCTATCTTTGTCATGGTTTTTTGGGAGGCTTGTTTGACTCTTGTGTTTTAATATTGTGCCCTAATTTGCTTTAAATATCATCCTTTTAATCCTGAGCAGGTACTAAGGACAGTGTTAGGTGAGACCTGGAAGCAAAAATTTCATTTGTTTCAGCTGTAGATAATTAATATATTTTGTCTGTATTATTTTAGTTTTGTAATTTAAAATGACTTTTAATGATATTTCATGGAAGTTGATGGTTAAACATGTTTTTACAAAAATTCTTGGACAAAATTTAACTTTAGCCAGTGTATCTTCAGAGTAGATATACTGGGTAAATAATAATAATTCCTGTCTAGAGGATCAAGTATAGCTGAATTCACTGGGAAGACAGAGTATTTCAAGTGGAAATTGCAAGTTTTATGTTAAGTGCAATTGAATAGTGATGGATGTTGTTTAAAAAGTGTCAAAGAGACTTAAAAGTTATTTTGTGGCTTCAGTCTTGATTTTTGTAGTAGAATCAAACTGCAAAATGTCACTGTGGCAATTGCATTAGTTAGTAAAGTTAGTACAGCTGCCAGCAGCAGGATCATGAATGATTTTTTGAACTGATGTTTCAAATATGCAATCCCCTTTACTCCAGAGTGACAGTGAATGGGAAGACTGAATTGCCCCACTGATGTATCTGCAGTGTGGTCCTTGGTAAATAGAAGACTCCAATTATCAATTACTTTAAGCATCATGTGTTTTTTCCCCGAAAGAGACTGATTGGTTTAACACAGAGTTACTTAAAAAACTGATTTTAATCAGGAAATTCACAATTTCTGATAAGACTGTGTCAGAAGGAAAAAAATCTTTTAAATACTACAGTGTGCTCTATGGAGCAGTTCAGCTGTAAAAATACATGCAAGTTAAGCCAACTAGGTATTTTTTCCAGTTTGCAGACACAAAGGTTTTACTTCTGTGGTAGAAATTAATTAAAATGGTAGAATAGATACTTTATAAAGTAGTAGTGAAAACCAAATATTAGATATTATAAATCATGCAGATTGTCTAATTTCGTCATGTCAAAGCGCATGCCTAATATACCAAATATAGATTCAGTGCATTCCTGATGCTTGAATTGCTGTGAATTGAAATGGTCTGGTCAAGTAATTAAAATCCAGACAAACACTACTATAAGTGGCTGCATAATTGCATTTTCATAGACACTACATGGCTGACGCTACAGGAAAAGTATTTTAGATCCATTTCATTTCATGCTAGTGACACATCTTTCCAGGATTTGGACACGTCATGTGAAAAGAAACAATTCGGATTGCTTAATTTGCAACACAGGACTTAAACGTTAAAGACAGTATTCTGTCTGTGAAATGTAATAATAACAAACTATAAAGTCTCCAAAGTTTAATCATTAATTCGTCTTAAGACTGGAGCTGTAAACTAGAATAGAATAGTTCCAGTTGGAAGGGACCTGCAATGATCATCTAGTCCAACTGCTTGACCAATTCAGGGCTGACCAAAAGTTTAAAGCATGTTATTAAGGGTGTTATCTGAGTGCTTCTTAAACACTGACAGGCTTGGGGACATCCTCCACCTGTCTAGGAAGTCTGTCCCAGTGTTTGACCACCCTCTTGGTGGAGAAGTGCTTTGTAATGTTCAGCCTAAACATCCCCTGGTGGAGCTTTGAACCGTTCCTACACATTCTATTATTGGATCCTAGGGAGAAGAGATCAGCACCTCCTTTTCCACTTCCCCTCCTCAGGAAACTGCAGAGCAATGAGGTCAACCCTCAGCCTCCTTTTCTCCAAATTACATGAGTCCAGAGTCCTTAGCCACTTCTCACAGGACATTCATTCCAGCCCTTTCACCGGCTTTGTTGTCCTCCTCTGGATGCATTTAGGTCCCTTCACATCTTTCTTAAATTGGGGGGGGGCCAGAACTGCACACAGCTCTCAAGGTGAGGCTCTGCCAGTGCTGAATGCAGCGGGATAATCGCCTCTTCTGACCGGCTGGTTACGCTGTGTTTGATGCACCTTAGGATGCTGTTTGCCCTCATGTTGAGCCTGTTGAACTAAGAAAGTAGGAGTCTGAGTAGGGAAGGTTGTCTGATTATGCCAATGGCTAATGAGGTTGGAAAAGTTATTTCAAAGAGATAAACAGAAGTGTTGTTGTCATTAATTATGTTGTGTAAAGGTTTGTTAGTGAGTAGCACACGTTTGAAAATGCATATTTCATTGGTAAATTACTAATGTTGGTTGGTTGTTGATATTATACAGTATCAGGTGAATTTCTGACTTCTTTTTGGTGGTGGGTCTTGACATTGCTTGTGTAATGTTGAAGAATGCTCAACTGAAAATGCGTCTCTAAATAAATGAAGGTACTGTCTAGTGATTTTTGAATGAGGAAACATAACTGCTGTAAGATTGCTTTATTATGGTAATTTCGGAGGGTATTTTGCTTAGCACGGTAACATTAGAATACTTAGGCTTCAGAGCAGAGATGTTTAAAGCTAAAGAAAGAAATGTGCCTCAAGAGATCATTGAGAACTGTTACCGATTTGTGCTTGAAGGAAACAGGTTTTCTGAATGTCAAATAAAAGCAGTATAAAAACTGATTTATACTAAGCATTCTGGAAAACAGCCATTTCATATTTTGTACTGATTATTCTGCATCTTGCATATATTGTGTTTATGGATATGATTAAGTGGTACAACTGTCCATCTGCCTGTCTAATTTCTTACATTTAATCCAGTATTTACATCTGACCCTTATGTGTTGAAGAACTATATTAAATTGATTGGTAAAGCTGGCTTTTTTTGTTTGAGTCAGTAGATTTGCACTTAATAAAATGCTTGCAGAAATATGAAGCTGTTGAAGAGTCTGTAAGAAAGCTTGATTTATGTTGCATGTAGAGCAAACAAAACAACTGTAACAGAACTTGAATTTTGGAGACGGCAGCCAGACTAGAAGACTGGCAGTCTTTCATCTAGAGAGAAGAGGTCTATATGGGGATAGGGTGTGATCTAAGTTTGCAAAATGTTCAAGAAGGTAGATGAGCTGAATGTGGAACTGTTGTTCACCAAAACTGCATATGCTAAGACTCATTTCTTGAAAGTGGCTAGAGTTATGTTTAAAACCAATGAAATAAAATACTTCCTTTTGGATACTGTCCATGAGAGGAGAAATGAAAAGCTTTACAGTATTGCACATCAGAGGTAAAGGTGAAATCAAACACCTACTCATTTTAAAAGTTTTTTATCCTGATGGTGCACCGCTGCTCTTGTAAACGGTGTTAAATGCTGTTAAATTTGTTCTAAAATTTGTGCTAGATGTTTATGTAAGACCAAATTTCTTGAGTTACGGTGACTGCTCTGGAACTTCTAATTGGGAATGAGATGCTATCTGTATCTCAGAAGGCTGTGCTTCCATCCAGCGAGACCTAGACAGGCTGGAGATTTGGGCAGGGAAAAATTTCATGCAATTTAACAAGAGCAAATGTAGAGTCTTGCATCTGGGCAAGAACAACACCAGGTTCCAGTATAAGTTGGGTACTGACCTGTTAGAGAGTAGTGTAGGGGAGAGGGACCTGGGGGTCCTGGTGGACAGCAGGATGACCATGAGCCAGCACTGTGCCCTCGTGGCCAAGAAGGCCAATGGCATCCTGGGGTGTATCAGAAGGGGGGTGGTCAGTAGGTCAAGAGAGGTTCTCCTCCCCCTCTACTCTGCCCTGGTGAGACCGCATCTGGAATATTGTGTCCAGTTCTGGGCCCCTCAGTTCAAGAAGGACAGGGAACTGCTGGAGAGAGTCCAGCGCAGAGCCACAAAGATGATGAAGGGAATGGAGCACCTCCCTTATGAGGAAAGGCTGAGGGAGCTGGGTCTCTTTAGCTTGGAAAAGAGGAGACTGAGGGGGACCTAATGAATGTTTATAAATATGTGAAGGGTGAGTGTCAGGAGGATGGAGCCAGGCTCTTCTCTGTGACATCCAGTGATAGGACAAGGGGCAATGGGTTCAAGCTGGAACACAGGAGGTTCCACTTGGATATGAGAAAAAAACTTCTTTCCAGTGAGGGTGACAGAGCACTGGAACAGGCTGCCCAGAGGGGTTGTGGAGTCTCCTTCTCTGGAGACATTCAAAGCCAGCCTGGATGCGTTCCTGTGTGATCTGATCTAGGTGTTTCTGCTCTGGCAGGGGGATTGGACTAGATGATCTTTCGAGGTCCCTTCCAATCCCTAACATTCTGTTATTCTGTGATGTTGAGATTTAACCCTTCACATTGGAAAAGGAACTGCCAGAACTAACATTGAACACCAAAATGTGACCCTTTGAAGAGTCAATACTGAGTGTATGCATGTAGGAGAATGAAACCAGTGGTGCCGTTGATAGGCATGAAGGAAGGTTGAACATCTGCCAGTTTTGTTGGCTTTAGTCTCTGTTGGACATCACACGGAACACTAAAGCAAGGCAATATTATCTCTAAAATAGAGACTTCTCTGTTAACTTGTGTAGAGAGCTTCTGTGTACTCCAAACCTAGTTGCCAGAACCAGCACCTGTTTTTAAAGATGCTTGCAAGAAAAGGTGTAGGGGTTTTCAGTTTATCATGGGCAAGTTTGGAAGCTGCTGAAAGTAACAGTTGAAGCATGTGTGTCATGCTCCTTTAGGCATGCTGAGTTGTTGCATGTGTATCTGAGGTTGAAGAAGAGGGCACAGGGGAGCACCTGAGGGATGTTTATGTACAGTTAAACCCTAATCTGGGTATTCTGTGCTTCTGCATATCATCTGCACCACCTCTGGAGAAAACAATCATTTATAAACTGAATGTTAGAAATATTTACGAATTGTGAAGCATATTTTATCTGACTACTATAGCATTTGCATTGTCTGTCACTTTAGTTTAATGGTTGTCATTTGCATACAGTTTAAAAATAACATAAGGAAAGAAAATGGAATTTTCTCTTGATATATTGAAAACAGGAGTTTTCATGATGCATAAAGAACTTAACAAGCAAACTTTGTAGATTTGTGAAGTCAGAGGAAAATGACAGATTTTAAATAAATGCTTTTAAAATATTTTAAATACATATTTCTTTTTATTTTAACCTTCTGTAACTCGGATTATTACTCAGTTCTAGCCTTTATATGCACCTGACAGTTTCTTTTGTTTCCGGGTGATTAAGGCTGTAGTAGAGGCCTGAAAAAAAAAAGTAATTCAAATGCAGGTTCTTAGAATTGCTATTGTGAAATACATATTTTGAGATTGTCTGTTTCTTGTGATTTATTTATGGCATTCAAGTCTGCTCTACATTTTTTAAAAAAATCCTATAAGTAGTTTGTGGCTCTAATATGCTCTAATTGGTGGTTATCAGACTATTTCTGAATTTATTGCTTCAGACTGCAGATATATGAGCTACCAGCAGGGAGTCTCAGTGTGTTTTGTATGACTGCTCAAGGACACAATGTTGAACTCAGAAAAGACTACATAAGAAAAAGATACCGTTCCTTCTGACTTCTGTGTGACAGAAAGAGAAGCTGGTCAGACTATACACTGGAGTGAGGCAGATCCTAGATCCGACTAGACTAAGCCTGAAAACGCACCTTGTTGACTTCTATAAGTTTCTGTCTACCTGTGTGATTGTTAGTGAATTCATGCTAACTTAAAGTAGCTTGATTCATTTTGTTTTCCTTGAAAATATTCTGGATGATGGTTTGTTAAAATATGTAATACCATGCTGTTTCTTTTTTCATGTTATAGTAAGATTTTTTAAATTTTTTTAAGGTTTTTCAGAGTGTGCTAGCTTTTAGTTGCGGAAGGAAGTAAGAAATTTGCCAGTTCTGTCACTAACCTGATGATTAACCTTAAGTGTATGGATGAGTAACACTAATTTACCTAGAAACGTAGCTTTATTTGAGTGTTGTGTTTTTTTTTAACTAGGTTAAATCTTATATATTCTCAGAACTGTGTAGTGTTACTTTTAGCTTTCCAGCATTTCAAGTGATTAGTATAAAATTGCATCAGAACAAGAGACAGACATAGAAGCTCAGTTGTCTTCTCCATGGAACTGTGATGATTCTGTCTTTTAAAGGTTTTGCCTTACAGACATGATAATTTCAGTTTTCGGTATTTGGCTGTTGTTAATTCATACCAACCTTTCACTGTTTTGAAAGCATACATACAAAGCTCTTTTCAGTATTAGTATTAAAAACTTTCTTCTTGCACAGGCTACATTTTCATTTATGGCTATGCCTAGAACCTTTAATACCCTACAGCTATTCCTGAAAGATCAGCCCCTTTTAATTGCAGTTACTTATTGCCATGCTAGGTAAGGCTTAGATACAGTGTGTGATCAACAACATCTTTGTCTTTTTCATTTTGCATTTATCACATTATTCAGGTTTATTTGGAACATACACTTATTAAGAGAAGGATCTGACATTTTGCCAGCAGTATGTTGAGCAAGTCTACAGAACTGCAGTGAAGTTTATAGTAACAGAATTGCCAACATTAATGCATTGCCTAAAAGTAAAGAAAATTTTGAAAATGAGAAAGACTTTTAAAAAATTTCTTCTCTCTGGAAATATACCTGAACAGAGTCATCTAAAAAAATACCCTGTGTTTTAAGACATAACTAACTCCTTGTTTATATAATTCCAAAATATCAGTTGACTTCCATGTTAAAACAAAGGAGGAAGAGGAAACGGATAATATTCTTTCCGTTATTTGGATGTTTTCTTATCACAAATGTGAGAGGTAGAGCTATATGAATAAGCAAGAGAGCTCAGTGATATTAAATGTTCCAGCAACAGGTGTTCCATGTCCGTACTCTCATATATTTTTTCCTTTTAGAAGCAGAATCACAGCCAAACTTGAAATGTAGCAGTCCTGAACTTCGTGATTTGTCATTGCAGCTAGGGCTGTGGTTGCTTAACAGCTGGTTTACTGTAGAAAATTCCTCTCCACGTTTTCCCTCTCTTACCCTCTAGTAAGTTAAGTTATTGTTCATACTCTTTAAAAGGTATCTTAGAGAGTATTGACTGCCATCACCAAGTAACCTCTGTAGTAAGTTATTTAGGGATAAATTGTTCTTCAGTGCAGATCTATCTCCAATTAAGTAGTTATTTCAGCAAATAACTTCAAATTTCAGAAATGAAATTTTGCATTTAAGGTACAATTTAATCCTTAGGCTTTTTTCAGATGTGTGTCAAATATGAAACCACTCTGCTCCATGGGATAGGATGTTAAAGGGGTTCTTTTAATAATATACTGTTGCTTAGGAAACGTTCTCTGTGTCTTAATGAAAAAGAAGACAACAGATTTCTGCCACTTGTGATGTGAATTAGAGTAAGTGATGACCATGGAGAGTGTTCAGAAAGAAAAAGTGAATACATTCTTAATTTCCAGGTTTATAACCCTTAACTGTTTCATAATTGTAGCTTAACTACCTTTTTTAATGGAACAGTTGACACAAAGCTTGATTACCTTTGCAAATATGATTTGTAGATTCAAGCATGCAAAATATAATTTGTGAAGAACAAGTGGTATAGATAGAAGTTTTACGTAACTTTTGTTTAAGGTTTGCAAGCATTGCTGTTTAGAAGACACTTCTCTCCTTTAGGACATCCATTATGTCCTAGATTCTTGTTGTGGTTTTAAGGTCACCCCAGGACCACCCGGCAACTAAACACCACCCACCCATCAACTAAGCGCCATGCAGCCTCTCGCTTTTTCCTCCCCTCTGGTGGGATGAGGAGGAGAATCCAAAGAACAAAATGGTAGAAACCTTGTGGGCTGATGCAAGGACAGGTTCACTCACCACTTATGGTCACAGACAAGAAACAGACTTGACTTGGGGAAAGCACAAAAATTATTTAATTTGTTAACAATCAAAACCAGAATAAGATAATGAGAAAAGAGAACCACATCTTAAAAAGGCACCTCTCCCCCACCTCTACCTTCCTCCTGGGTCCAAAGGCTTTGTTCCTGATTTCTTTACCTTCTTCCCCCCGGTGGCACCTGGGGCAGGGAATGGGGGTTGTGATCAGTCCATCACATTTTGCCTCTGCTGCTCCTTCCTCCTCAGAGGAGGGCTCCTCCCCGCTTCAGAGCAGTCTTCCCTGCTCCAGTGTCCCTCCCTCTTGCGGGAGAGTCCTTTACAAACTGTTCCAACATGAGTCCTTCCCATGGGCCGCAGTTCTCCGCTGACTGCTCCAGCGTGGGTCTCTTCCACAAAATTCACGGCCTTCTTCAGGTGAAGTTACTTCTTCCAGCATGGGGTCCTCAACAGCTCCATCTCCATGAGCTGCAGGCGAGCTCTGCTCTACATAGGCTGCACGGGGACAATGTGCATCACCATGCTCTTCACCAGCAGCTGCAGGGGAGTCTCTGGTCCAGTATCTCCTCATTCTCCTTCCTCTTCACTGACCACCTTGTCTGTGTAGCTGTCTCTCACATCCCACTCCTCTGTCTGCTGCAGGTTCTTTTGCTGGCTCCTGAGAAACTCCTGGCTCTTGGGCGGGGGCTACTCCCTGCGCTGTGCTCCCTCTTAAATATGTCATTCACAGAGGTGGTGCCTGGCTTAGCCTTGGCCAGAGGTGGGTCTGGCTTGGAGCTGGAGAAACTTCTCACAGGGGCCATCTTGGTAGTGCCCTCCCCTGCTACCAGACAAACCCACCACACAAAACCCCCAATACTACTTGTGGGGGATTTTGGAATGTGATACATCTTAGTGAACTGTGCTGTTTTGCTTTTTATATGTTAATCAATTTTGTCCTATTAACCGGGTTCACATCTAGAATAGCTGCTGTCTCGTCTCGCTCCAGTTGCTAGCTTCCTTGTTTCTGTGTCTGTGTAGGTGGCAGCTATCAGTATGTGACTTCTCCTTCATGACTGTTGTTTTCCGGCAACTATTCCTTTAGTTAGGCCCAGAACTACATAAAGGCTTGATAGCGTGACAGAAAAGAGATTTGAGCAGGGTCTGGAATAGTACCGCTGAAGATGGCCAGCAGTCAGTTTTCCTGCCCACAGAGCAATCAGTTGCTCTTCCTCCCACGATGCCATTCTGCTTGTCTTGAACTGGCAAGCTTCCTTCAGCCCAAATGATTCTGTTTTCATTCAGTTGATGAGGTCTGTGCCCTGTAAGCTTCAGAGCCAAGTCACCTACTACAGTTCACATACTTGCTGCTTAGCTTTTTTTCCATAGTATGTTCTCAGGAGAGAAAGAGATTTGGTATCTTCGGCCTGCTTGGCCACTTTGAAGGAGAGCTCGGCTGGCTGTTACATGGCATTTCTTCTGGATTTATAGAATCTAACCTTCAGGTGATACGCTGTCTGCTCACTCTAGGTTGTTAGCCTCTTGGCCTAAGCTGGTTACGCTTCAAGTGAATACAACCCTGGAGTTTGCCTGAACTCTGCTAAGGCCTGGAATAGCTTGTTTTACAACTAGAGAACTGAAGCTATAGTTTTACTTTCCTTGAATAAGTATCAGTAATAGTGTGCATGTGAAAACATAAGTGGGAGCAGAATCTGGACTTGTGCAATTCAGTGTAAGGGTAGTGATACTATCTTGCTGTTGTGCAGAACTTGTAGATTTTGTGAATAGTATTTCTATTAGTCTTAATGCCTTCAGTGGGTTAAACTTTTTATGTATAATAAATACAGTTAACACTAATCAGTCTGCAGCTTTGAAAACTGCTTAGAGCAGTGAGGTAGCAATGCCAAGGCTACTACCAAGATATTTCTGTAAACTTTCGATAGAACCTGAGCTACAACACTGCATCTGTCTTCACAAATTTGAAGACTAGTAGGCAAAGCATACTTGAAAATAATTCTTAGTGTTTCACCTTTATCTAGGGATTCATTTAAAAATCTTTGTTTAATTGCAAAGTATTAAGCTTGTGGTTTTGTGCAGTTTCTAGATTTACTTCTTAAAACAGGCTGCATAGGACTTGTTTTGGGGTCCAAAGTTATTACTCCCCAAAAGATGACACTGAACTATATTTAGTTGCATCATACTGCTTTATTGGGTAAGGAATGCAACTGAATTTGTCAGTGGTGTAGTTTGGCTTGGACTTCCATACTAGCAAAAAACCCATAATTCTTGCCACGTTTTTTCAAGCACATACGTATATAGGCGTGTATATGCGTGCGTATTCACTTCACCTGAAATTTTCTGTATGAAGATTAAATTCTTAAGTTTGAAAATTTTCCTTCAATATTTTTATGAAATACTTTTTTTTCCCAGGACAGCATTACAGTTTATGTGAGTTTTCTGAATTAATTTAGAACATAAAAGAATACAATTCTGTTCAATGATTTATTTTTAGTCATTCCAAAGTAAAGTTGTTTTTTATTATGGCAAGAAATTTGAAAGTTCTTTTTTTGTGTCAGATGAAAACATACATTTAAAAAATTGGTTGGCTTATCTGGCACACACAGAACTGAAATATTCACAGTAATTTAGTGCTTTCTGAACAATTTGCTCCTTTTAGAATTGTGCAGTGAGCAGAGCAAGAAGGGACAGCCTTTTTAAAGGAAGTTGGCTTTTGCTAGTAATATGCAATCTTCTTAGCTTAGCATAGGAAGGCGGTAGTTTCGGTGCATGTATTTGCTTCTCATGTCCCAAAACACTTAGTATTTCACTTCTCACCTGTATTGTGCACAGCTTAAGTTATATGGATAAGTTTTCCTTGGGACTTGTTCCTATATCCCTTTCTGTTAAAATGAGACATTGGAAAAACCATTTAATTATTAAATCTTTCCTGGTTTTGGCTCACTGTGACTGAGATGGGTTATATAACACTTTTGAGCAGCCCTGTTAGCAGATCTGACAGGTAGGATAGAAACGATGGGAGACTGGAAGTTTTAATGTTTCCATCATCTCAGCTTGATATTAGATAGGGAAGAAGACAGGAATTTGTTGTTTTTAAAACTGATAGGAAACTTCCTGTAGTTTTGGGTCATATACAGATTGTTGAGCAAACACTTCCATTGTGATGACTTTGTTCTGTAAGTATCCTTCACTCTGGCAATTTCCTTTCCTTCTCCCATGAAGAATTGATTATGTCTTTCATTATATGAAGAGGAAATCCTTTCTTCTCAAGTATTCAGTTTTTATTTTGACCTGTAACTCAAGTTAAAGGACTATTTTCTCATGAGATATGTATCTTTGAATGACCAGAATTCTCTGATTATTGTAGTAATAAAGTACAATATACTTAGTAAACTAAGCTCAAATGTTTTTGTTTGATAATGAGAAGGTAAAGTAGGGTAGGCAAGAATTTATTTTGGCAGATTTGCTTACAAAGGTAAAATATGTATTCTGTCTTAAGAAAATAAAATTAAATTCCCACGATTAATGTTCAAATCTGATTCTGTATTACAGTTATGCGGTAATAAGTAATGATATTTAATGTCCTATAGATCAAAATTCTGGGGAAATATTTGCTTTGGGTTTTTTGACATTTGGAATTGCAGATGATTTCATGGTTTGCATAATTAAATTAGAAAATATTCCTCTTATCATGGTCCTCTTCTTATATAAATATACATTTTAGTTAAAATCCCCGTGATAAGTTACTTGTTTAACACTTAGGAGATGCATGTCAAGGTGGTTTTTGATTTTAATGAAATGGTTTGGAACAGTCTGAAATTGCATCGCTCAGTTGGTAGTAATTTCAAAGGTTTATAGTTTCACTGGATGATGGTTTGTCTGGAAGTGCTTTCAGTTCAGAAAATTCTGTTTAAGGCTGATACATCCCATTTCACAAGTGATAGAGTATCATGGAAATTCTGTATGGGTTTTTGTGAGAAAAACTTCTGTTTATTTGGTCAAACATTATATAAATTTTTGTATAGTAGCGATTATGAAGTTAAAAGCAGTAAATTAAAATCCAAAATATGTTGAATTTTTTTTCGCTGTTAATTCCAGTGAATTTTGTTTTGGACTTTTAAAGGATTAATCTTGTAAATACATGTGAGACCCTTGTCATATATCAGCTGGACTGACTAATAGGAAGATATCTTAAATCTGGTAGTCTGAGGTAATCAAAAAAACATGCTTTTAATGTAGTTTCGTAAAGTTGTATTATTGCCTCAAAACTTTAATGTTTTTATACATTATTTTAATTAAAGCACATTTTATCAGAAAAAGTGTGAATCTATTTCTTGTAAAGCCCAGACACTTCAGTATTAATCACTGATACTGAAACCAGATTGGTTAGTGAACTGGGTGAAGACAGTAGCATGTGAGGTCATACATGGAGAAGAATATTTTCAAAATTAGACCCGTTCTCTGAAAGTTATGTAGGGTTAATTGTGTAGAAGCTCTAAGTATGAAGCTGTGGAAGAGCTTCATAGTTTTTATGAAGCTTCATACTTTCTGTGAGCTTCATACTTTTTATGAAGCTTCACATCTTTTAAGAATCCATACATTAACTTTTAGTAATGATGTTGGTAAAGGATACAATGTTAATGTTTTGTTTCAGAAATTACCATTGAGACTGCAGTTGAATTCTGTGTCTAGTTGCAGTATCTAGTTACAATGACAACAGCCTAAAAAGAATGTTGAAAGACAGTGAAAAGAAAAAATATCAGAGAAGAATCCTGAAACTTTGCTTAATAGAAACTCAAGGAGCTGAATACGTTTTAATTTATTGAACAGGATATTAAGAGACTTGGCAATAGTAAAGAAATATTGAAATGAAGATAAAATAACTGACAGTTGAAATTTCTTTAAATTATTAAAGACATAATTAGATCACAGTGATCAGAAGTTGGCAAGGTTTGAATTGGAGAGAAAAAGTACTTATTTGTCAACAGAGGAATTATGGGACCATGGAACTGATTATTGAGGGAGGAATGCAGTAAGTATTATCATTTGTAGCCTTCATGTAGAAATGAGTGCATGAAATTTCTCTTTTCATCATCAAACAAGCCAGTGAGCTCAAAAACCAACAGGTAATAAGCCTGAGATTGGAATGGCCATGTAGATTTCTTGATGATAAAAACTTCAATCAACTCATGCATGTAACGTATGGGTGAGGGTTTGGGGCTTGAGCTGTGAATGTCTGTTAAAGTTATTGAACCTTTTGAGGCTTGGAAGAAGTCCATGTCCTTCTGAGGATGGCAGAACTGTCTATGTGGAAGTTCTAGTGGGAAAGGGATCTAATAGTTCTTTCTGTAGCACATTAATTACAATAATTTTTTTTTGTTTTTTAGTTGTGTGTTATCTCTTCAGAATCAATCTGCCTTCACAGTGTTATTAACCAATTCCTTGTTGACTTTTACCTGATTTTTTTTTCCTCCCTTTACAGTCTCCAAGTCATTCCCTGGTAGATTGTTTTATTCTCTTTACGTCAGTAATGTTACTTTTTAAAGCTAATTTTTACCATTCAAGTGTTTGCTAATAAAGCTTTATATTAAATGCATTTCTCTTGAGAGGGATGAGTTTGGTTTTGGAAGCCTTTTATCTCCTTCTCAAAATGTTTCCAGACCTGTAATTTGCGAAAACTTCTGTGTGATGGGACAGAAAACATTTGATCAATATTCTTCACTTTAGCTCATTAATGGTAGTGGAAACTTTTGGTCAGCTAATCTTTACAATTAAGATCAACATTCATTGGTGTCTGTGTGATTTAGAACTTGCTGGCAAACATTTCAGTCTCCTGAGGTTGAACTTTGTGTGAGATAAGATGCAGATCTTCTTTTGTCAGATAAGATGCAGATCTTCTTTTGTCATCATAAACTTGCTAGACCATATACATTCCTTTCTTCAAAATAATTTACTTATACTCATTTGTAGCTTCCTTTGTTGTGTTATTCACAGTGAATTCAATGGATAGCAGAACAACAGGTACTGAAGAGTTTCAGAGAAGAAAAAAGGTGTCTTTCCTTTTTTTGTGCTACACACTTAAGCTACAGAATTCTATCAGAATGTTTATTGTAAATCCTAGCAAATTATTTAACTTTAAACAGAGTTGGTTGGAGTTAAAATTTGGTTTTAGAACTTTTTCAGGGACTGTTTGTTTTTTTTTTTTTTTAAAGAACAACTTTATTTTTTTCATTCAAGTTAAAATAATCTTCAAAAGAGATTTAATTACTTGTCTTCAAGTTGATGTTTCATCCCAGCATGCGTTTGTCTGCAGCATTAACTGCTTTTCCTTTGGAATTTATTTGTTAATTTTTTAAGGACACTGAGTCTTTTTCAGGGACACTGAGTATAGTGGGTAATAATTTTGTAGTTGTCTTTTTGGACCATTAAACAAAAATTGCCATTGAAATACAGCATGGAATGTATGTTTTCAGTTCTTTAATGATGAGAGACTCCCTCAGTGGACCAGAGTGTACCCATACAGTCCATGGCCAGAGCTTTTTTGCTCTAGAAAGTTTTCCAAGTAGACAAAGGGTGTCTAGTATATTTGACATAGCTCATGTTTATTTACATGGAAGTTTTACCATTGAAGAACAACTCTGTCTGTGACTCTAGAATGGCTAATTTCTAAACTCAAGACCCATGTTTAGAAGGATCTAGATAACATTAATAGTCTTCTGAGCACTGTACATGAAAAATAATAGCATTATAGTTAGTTTCTTGGGTTCTGACATTTTGGGGAACAGTCTGTGCAGTTGTAAAGCAGCTGTTCCACATAGAAACTGCCTTTTAAATTTTTTTTTTCTTAAATCCTCTTCTGAAGTTAGCACCCTTAAAACAGAATTGATGGAATGAGTGATATGAACGTTACATGTCTGCTTTGGTGGAAAGTTAGTGGCTTGATTTACAGAACCTCCTCTCAGGTTACATTCAAATGAATGATTTAGCAATGAAACAGCCATATTATAATATTTTGGACAATATCTAGTAGATATATGATAACATCTGTTTATTCAAAATACAAATAAATTTATCTCTTTTTATATTTAACAGGTTGCTTATTTGTTTCCCTGTTTCTGAGCCTTTAGTCTGAACTTGCTTAGTATTTCAAGCTCTTTGTGGTTCTTTCAAGTGGAAGCTGAAGTACTCGTGCGGTCTACCTATTTCAAGAGTGTAAGGTCTTGAGAAAGTACAAAATATTGCAAGGCTTCCAAAAGAAGTAGAGATGTGGTAGATCTGCCCACTTTGTTGGGAAATGCCTATAATTGTATGGAATATAACCTAAGAGTATTCCACGCATATCCAGTGCCATATATAGGAATACTTTAAGGTAGTAAGCCTTACAAGCTTTGTTTCTTGTAATGGCTGTTTGTGAATCAAATGTTAACTTAAATAAGGCACTCTCAAGCTCTTGCAGATAATATTATTTAGAATTAAATATCAAATGTATGTGAGTAGTTCTACATTCATAAAATTCAAAGCAGGAGGAAAGTTAGAGGTACATGAAGTAATGAAATATTATGGCTTCAAATAAACCAGATGTTTGTGTGGATGCATGCAAGTAAACACAGAGGAACTGACAGTCTGGTACCTGATCCCAAGATAAAATATTTTTTTCAAATAATTTTTTTTGTTCCTCTGTCAGTTACGAGGATTTTAGGTCTGTCTCAGTTTTTACCAGTGTAAAATAGAATACATTTTGCTTCCACACAAACCTAGTTTAGCCAGTATTTTACATACTCTGTGTACTATGAAGTTATTACTTAAATACCTACATTGAAATACCATGCAGATTATCTAAAACCTTGTACTCAAGAGTTGCATGAGGTAAAAATAAAGCAGAATTGGCATTTATAAAAACCAGATTATGCAGGAGGATTTTTATATCCACCTTATCTTTCCTTATGTAGCTGATGTTTTATTTTTTATTTCAGCCCTAGTAATTCAGCTGTTCCCAGTAATGAGGCTTAGGAATTACATGTGTCAACTATGTTAAATCCTGGTGATTTTTTTCTTTCTCCTGTCTCTGGAACAGTGCAAGTTCTCATCCTTTGGCATAGGAGCATGGTATTTTGCAGGAAGAGGAAGCATTGTGGTTGTGTAGGAGCAAAGTTCTGTTGCTTCTGTGAAAATATCTTCTGATTAGACAAAACTATAAATCTTTGGAAAAATCACCTCTGGAGACATGCCTTCATCAAGAAATTGCTGCTATCTCACGTGTGCATAGTTATTTGCACTGCACTGGCATAGTAATTTGCTTTTTGTCTTGATGTGTGTAAAGGTGTGAAGTCCACTTCTGATGCATGAGGATGGCTTTTCCTAGACTAGCTTACATGTTAATAGATATATATGCAGTGGAGAGGTGGTTAAGAGAGGACAGCAAATGAGAAAGCCCGTTCAAGAGAAGTTTGAATAATGACTGTGCTGTCCCTTGCTGAAACCTGTATGTTTACAAAAGGGTTAGCAAGCTATTTTTGTCTTTATAAACTACGTATGTTTATTTTAATGTTTTCCTGAAGTTTTTCTTGATTAAAACAGTAGCTGCTGCAATAAAAAATAATGTAGTCAGCTGTAAGAGCTTGCATTTCAGAACTTTTTCAACTAACATTTTTACTACATAACGTAATTTCATACAGTTTAAGGTAGATTATTTTAAGAACTAAAATTTTAAAAGAAAAATTTACTTCAATACAGAGAAAGTAGGGGACCAAAGCATGTTAAACTGTGACAGTTCTTTTTACCCATTTATTTAAACAAGTCTTGCTCGTATATTGTCCTTTGCTCTGTGGAAATGAGTATGGCTTGTGCTTTGTCCCTAAACCCTATGGAATGGTTTTAATTTTAAAATCCAGATGTGTTTGTGCACATAGACAGGAACAAAACTCTACTTTCCACATAGTATGGTTGACGTGAAATTGATTAATAAACTCATTTTTACATTGCAGCTCATGTAAACACAAACTTTCCCTGAAGACTAGGTTTTCAGTTAAGCATTATGCTTTGATCTTCCAATTTTATTACAATATTCTGCCCCTAGTCTCATATATTGATTCCAAGACTAGCTCAGTTTGTTTTTCTGAAATGATAAGTTTAGAATTTCATGTTATCCACAGCCTCCAAGTTTATTGTGCGTGAAATAAGGGAGGCTCATTCTGTTTGTCAATGTAAGACAGAGAAACTCGCACAGGAAAAGCTAGGGAGTCCACCCAGTGGTGATGGATCTTAAATCCAAAATTTGTAGTTCCTTCACAGTAGTTTGAAATGCATATACATGCATATGTATCTGGTGTCTGTATAAGTGCAGTGGCTTTAGTAAGCATGTGAATTTGGTAGTGTTGTTCACATGCAAACAGCAGATGTGACATGCAAATACACTTCTTTTTCTCTGTTTAAAAATGGAACTGGTTTTGTAGACTTAGTATACAATATAAAGTGATTTCAGCAAAGGCTGAATGTGTTAGGTAATCTTACTACTTCTGACGCTGACTTCTCTGCAGCTACTGTATGTACTTTCAAACAAGGTGGGTCAGTAGTTAAGAACTGAATGGCAGCTTAGGGATGTCTATTCTGGGCTGCATAAAATCAGCAGTAGCTTGTGGGTCTAAACAACCAGTCGTAGGTGTGTGCAAGAGGACATTTTGACATCTCATGCACTTATAAAAGCTGTGTTCTCTTTTCACAAAACGGAGGGTGCCAGGAGTTACGAAATAGTGTTAAGGGGCCAAATTCAGCCTGGGACCCCCAGTCTAGCCTGTTTGCATCTGCTCTTGATGGCTCTCTTGCTTCAAGAGAAAACACATTTAGATTTTAAACGTGAAAGTATAAAAAAAAATTAAAAATTTAAAAATTCAGTTGTTGTTTGCAACATGCAGGAGCAACAGACATGAGTTGCCAACTGAATTTTCTGAAGTTTTCTAAATATCCATATCCCAGTAGCTCTTAAAGTCAGTGATATGGATGTTATTTTTATGGCTTTGTTGTGATTTTGGACTTACTTCTAGTCTTGCTAGCTTTTGAACAGATTTATATTGTTTGATAGAATTTTAGATATAGGAAGTGTGGGTCTTTAGAAG
>VZTO01024392.1:160978-188431 GCA_013400615.1 Syrrhaptes paradoxus | reverse complement strand
ACAGCCAAAGAAACCTCACAACCCACAAGAACAGATGCAAACAAGGGGGATAAATCAGTGCACACCTCATGCTTGGGTGAAAGTCATCTCTCAATCCCCCCTATCCCAGCCTGTTCTTTGCAGACTACAGCACACTTCTTAACCCCTTACACCTGAAACTGCACCTTCTAATTAAACCCATTTCTGCCTACTCCAAGGACACAGTATTTTGCAGATTTATATACATTAGGCTAATTATGTGCAACAAGCAACTCTTCAAGATGAAACTTGATTTTCCTTGCTGGCTAAAACTATGTGACAGTAGTAGCTTCTTGTCCTGCAAACCATATTGATTCCCCAACTTGATGTATAGCTTGACTAGCTCATGTTAATTAAATGCAAGGTCCACTTTTGAGATGCCAGTTGCCTCTTTTCCAACACAGTAACTGCTTACACTGCACAATACTATTAGTCTGCACACAGGCCAGTTGCTTACTACAAATACCTGAGGCTTATTGAAGCATTAAGTCTCTGACAGGCATACATTATTTATTTTAATGCTTGTTTTGAAATCAGCCCTAAAGAGACTTGCAACTTCAATCAAATAAGCCTCAATTATCACCTACACAGAGAGCAGAGAAAGTTACTGCCATAGCAAAACCTTTGATCTCAGTTCCAAGGCTGGATAATTACATCTTTAAGAGCACATACAGAAAACCCACTTCATAAGTTATTTCACAAAGTGACTCCATGACCTTGTAACATGACAAACCAAGATAAGTTAAATGATCCCATACATTTCACTCCTTAATCTCAAGTACAGGCTAAAACCAGGTTTTAACAGGCATACTAAGTTCACAGAACTGAAAAAAAGAACTTTTGAGTAACTGCCACCTCTAATAATACCAAGAACACATTTTTTTCACTATTCTTATCTGGCACTTACTAATTTCAGTTTCCTACCATACATCTCAACTTAGGTTAGAGCCCAGCTTTGGATCTCTGAGCAGTGCTCTCACACCTGCCCAGTGATTACCTTCTAAACAATAGAGTGAATCACTTCACCTCCCCCCTCTGAGAAGATTTAATTCTCCTGAACTTCCACCTTCTCCAATCCTTTTCAGAGGTTTTGATATTAAACTCTACCCCCAGCAACTTTAAAATTGAGTTTTGCTTTCTCTGTATTTGCATTAATATTTTTTCCCCTCACCTACTTAGGAAAAAAACCATCCCTAAAGACAACAAACATCCTGACTTTTATCTGATACAGCCAAAACACTAATAGATCACTTTTTTCTTTCCTAGACAACTCATCTCATTTGTTTCACTCTTGTACTTAATTTTGCATTATTAATTCTTAATACAATCACCCAAACCCAACATATAATGTTTATTAATATAAATATTTTTTTCTTACCTTAGGTTCAGCTCACCCTGAGACAGTCTTCCATCCATGGATCAGAACTGTTCCACCTACTAAACCTACTCCCCCGTAAGAGCCCTCACACAACAAACAAAAACATTTAAAGACATTTTGACACCAATAAGTAAAACCCATACATATGCTATTTGGTTTTTACTTGCTTAGTTAATTAATGTGTGACCATAGCCAGTCTTTAAGCAAGCCAAACTTTCCTCTTTTACAAAAAAAATAAGAAACCTCTATTTCAGCTTTCAAAGGGAAATATACGAGACACATCAATAAAATCCACAAGCCAAAACCAAATTGATATAGACCTATACACACACAAAACGAACACAAATGAACATTTATTACAAAGAAAGATTTGCCCACCTCAGCAGCCTTCCCAAGCCACGCTCCCTGGGAGCTCCTCTGGAGTGAAACAACCCCCAGCTGGGCTAAATTAAACCCACCCCAACACCGGTGCTCCTAATCCCAGTAAAACTTTGGATCCCCTCACTTTTACACCCCAAAAAACCTCCAATAAAAAACAGAACCGTAAAATTTGAAAACTATAATTATAAAACAAACAAACAAACAAAAAAAGCTTCAAAACAAAAAAAAAAACCAAAAACTTCTTAACTACATTTATTAATTGCATAAAGCCTCTGCTCCCAAACTCTCTCCCCACAACAACCCCCACCACCACTACAACCACCAGCCCCCCAGGTGCCTTTTTAAAGCCTCCAGGGGGGGAGGAGCCTGGCCCCAGGTGGGTACAAATGCTGCAGGGAGGGGCAAGGGTTTTTCTTTTTACTGGGGGGGTGATGTTGGGCAGGAGGGTGCCTGAGGGAGGGGGGATTGCTCTTCTTTTTAGGTCTGATAGCATTTTCTGGTTTTTGGGGCTGCTGTTCATGGCTGGGAGTCTTGTGGTCAGTAGGGAAAGGGTGGTTCTTTCTAAGGGGGGGGGAGGGGGGCTGTCAGCAAAGGGTTAATGCTGTTGTAGCTGTGTTGCTGCTCTGGGTTATGTAGTGTTTTAGTTTTCTCTTCTTATATTTCTTAGGGGGTTATTTTATATATGCATATCCTATTTTATAGGTGTATATATTTTGATTTATAGGTCTGGGATGCTTATACATAAATATGCTAAAAAATAGGTGAAAATAAAACCTCTTTGATAGTTTCAAAATTATGCCTGGGTGTTTTTTCAGTAAGCAGCCAGTACAGTTACCCCTGCAACAGGAGGCTTAAATAATTAATGTAACGAAGATTCAGTCAAGTCAGCACAGCATTTAAGCAGTGCTGTGTAACAAACCCTGTTCCCTGTGCTGTGTGCTTGTAACCCCGGGGGGACTGACTTTGCTTTTTCAGCTGAAGCCTTTATGAACCAAGCCTGGAGTCCCCAATGATCCAAGAGACGTGATGTTGAAGACTTGAAGATTGCAACTAACTGGAAAGAAACTTTTTTTGGAAAGGAGGCAAGATGTAAAAGCAAGGTTAAAATAGGAGATGTGATTCTTGTTTAGTTAAGCTTATGAGCTCTATGTCTGCCCCTTTTTTCCCTTCTCCATGCTGCTTTTTTTACAAGCTGTCAGGGGCCTTATTTCATCTTATTTTATCTACTCTTCTTTCTAAAATTGCTTGACATTTGCCTTTGGCTTGTTAGAGAAGGGAAGAAGCATGGTCCAGCCTCCTTTGTGTCTTTGTTCCTGCAATTACTGTTGTGTTCAATTAATTGAAAGCCTTGGTGTTTTTGGGTTTTTCTTCCCTGACCCTCTTATGCGACAGTTTCTGCAGAGCATCTCTGTTAACCCCAGGCAATGTCACCTGTCCATTCTATATTAAATTTAATTTCTTTTTCAGGTTAAATTTAGTGCTCTGGGTGGTTCCAGGTGAAGTGGATGAAGTCTCAGGAGAAGGTGAAGCTTGGAGTACAGGATAGCTGTGCTGCCCTCAGGAGGCTGTTTGCTGTATGTTACGGTGTTTATGGACAGTCCTGTTTAAT
Organism: Syrrhaptes paradoxus; assembly: GCA_013400615.1. NCBI lineage: Eukaryota > Metazoa > Chordata > Aves > Pterocliformes > Pteroclidae > Syrrhaptes > Syrrhaptes paradoxus. Next base: position 185,045 of record VZTO01024392.1, on the reverse strand, counting down.
TTTTAATGTTTCTGTATGTGCCCTGTTGCTCTTCATACTGACAACCTGTTCCTGCAGTGGTTATATATGCTACTTATGGACAGGAGTTGTCATCTTGCGGTGTGACACAGGAGAAATCTTGCAGCATAAGTCAGCTATAGATATATGTTTAACAGTTTATGGGTTTTTTTTAATATCAGGGACTCTCCAGGCTATTGAGTGGAACATCCCTGAGAAATCATTTTCCATGTTCAGGTGATCTGGAGGGATCACAGGATTTGTAGGAATTTTCTCTGTTCATTCTTTTAAATTCACCAGCATAATTTGGTTTGGTTTTCGGTCTATGAAGTTTACTCCAGCTGTCAATCATTTATGAGTTGTACATTTTGTATAGTAACTTGATGGTTATAACTGTAGTTGGGGAAAAGGAAAATAAAGCAAACAGCCAGCAGCTGCAGTTCATGTAATCCCCTATCAGATTAGGGGCTGCCTGAGAAAATGTTTATATTGCTGGAAGTGGTGTTTGCCCATGTAAGGTTAGTCTTTGCTGGATATGCAGTTATTCTCCAGAGAAATTAACTGCAGCTTTTATAAGGGGAGTGCTGCCCTGATTTGGGTGTAAATTATCTGTATAATCTCTTGTTCAGCTGTACCACTGGCTGTAGAATTCAGCACTGCTGGGAGTAGATGGCTTTGTTTTGACTGTCCTATTTTTAGGCTGATTTTTCAAGACTACCATGCATGTTTAGCAACGTTCTGGCAAGTTGAATGTCTTGGATGGAGGAGACAATACCAGAAGGCTGCCAGTCTCTTCAGCTTGTTAGAAGCTGCCTAATTAGGCAGTGATTCATATCACCATTAGCATTACAGGATAGATCTCAGAATGTATTTTAGAGTTCTTCAGGGTGCAGTTTGTGGCAATCTTCAGCCACATTTAAGGATGTACCACTTGGTTTCTTGCTCTCTTAAGCATGTAGTGTGACACATCTCAGTGGAACTGATATTTACCATGGAGGGGAAGATGCTTCCCTAATTGTTCTAAGATAATGGAGGAAAAATGATCTTTGATTTAGTGGTTGTCACAGGAGAAAGAAGGCACAGGATGATTTGTTGGCAATATTAGGATTTTTATCAGCTTTTTAAATTGAGTTAATTTTAAGTGACAGCTGTTGAGAGTTTTCAGATGGATTGGGATCAAGGTACATCAATTGGAAATGAAGCAATGTGAATGCATTTGCAGTAGAGTTACCTTAACATGTCATGTTATTGTAGTTGCAAATTGACAGTTAACAGAGGAACCGCAGTCCTTGGAGAGGCAGGAGTGGGGTCCGGAAAAGTGGGACGTGTTGAAAAGTGTAATTCAAGCACCTGTCCTGGTCTTAGCCACGGTGTGCTGAGCCTGACCCTGCAGCCCAGGAGTGAGTGGTAAGATAACAGGAGGGATTCCAGCCTCATCACAAAGTAAAGGTCATATATTGCTTTGGCTTTGAAAGTCAGGAAGTTGCCTAGGTTTCTTGTATTCTGAAATAAAAAAAAAAGTTCAGATTTTCACCCTAAATCCAGGGACATACATATTACTTCGAAATGTCACTTCATCAGCATCTTCCTCCCAGTTTCAGGCTTGTCACCCTGAGCTGACCTGTCTTTCTACAAATTACTTAAGATGCAGTCTGACTGATGGAGAAACTCCTTTACAGCCCTTCTGGCTGTGCAGTGTGTCCAAGTGATGCTTGATGGCTGTTAGGAGGAGACGAGCCTAAAATTAGGGATAAAGCTATTATCTGACATACTATTGTTGCCGGTTTCTGACAGTTTCCTTTTAACAGTGCATAACCTCAGAAGCCTCTTTGTCCCTCTGGAAGTACCTGGTAATGAAATTGAGGTCACAGTGCAGTGACCACACTGGCAGTGTAGCTGCTTAGCTGTGGCTGTATCTAAGCAGGCAGTTGAACTTCTTCTCGACCCCCTCAAATGCCTTTAATGCGTTTTTAATCCAACTGTGAGATTCTGCCTTGCTCTAAGCTTGAGTTCTGCCCTTTCAGGAGTGTTAGGGCCAGAGTTGAAGCTAGAGTGCCAGTGCTGTAAGCATGTGGATGTGAAGGAGCTAAATGGAAGTTTTTGTCAGGATATTTCATTTATCATCCTGCATGCACATGGAGGTTGGCCTGGGATGCCTAACGGTATAAATGATTATTTGCTAAACTAATAGCCTGCTGCAATTTACTGCATGATTACAGATGTGCTTTAGTGGGTTGGGAAACTAAGAGTCAAGCTGGAGGGCTGGAAGATAAATTCATCCATATAACTGTTCACACTCTAAGAAATCATATCCCAACTGAGCTCTGTAACACAGGAGGCTATTTGTAAGCCTGACTTGGCATCATGTAATGCTCTTGTGAATGAACAAATGCTGATGGACTGCTATTAGTGTTGTATAGAAATAAGTGTAATTAGGGAGAAACAAATAATAAAAAAGCCTAACTGCATTTAGCAGTTCCTTTGTCGTTAGCAGCAGGATGTGTGCTCCCGTAACAGATTTGGAAACTGCATGGGAAGGTGGTGATTTGTATTGCTGCCAACAGCATTCATTGAGATGAGGATGATCTTGATAGGTGTTTGCAATTGTTCTCCAGAGACAGCTTCTCCAGTAATTATAAGACTATCCCAGTTGTATTAAATGAGTTATGTGCAATGTAATTATTAGCGTGTTACCAGATCTCAGACCTCAGATTTTGGCTGTCTGCTGTGCCCCATGTATTAAGTGTCCATGCTGTTGTGTGTTTTCCTGTGGTGTCTTCTAGCCAGCACCCAGAAGGTGATAGCTGCTTTACTGTCTCCTGAACAGTCGGTTTAAGCCTTGGAGAAAGGAGGGGGCCCTGCACTGAGAAGTTTTCTTGGGAAGGTTTGGGAATCAAGTAGGCAGATGTAATTTTCTATAACTGCTCATTCTGCAGGCCTGAGACATGCAGCTTTAGGGCTATGGTTAGGTTCAGTGTCATGAGAAATGTGGGACCTGAGGAACCCTGAGCTGTGCAGCTGGCACTCTATTTGAGTGCTTTCAACTTGTCTCAGTCATCCAATTACAGCCAAGTGATTTTTCCTGTGATAGTGTGAGCAGACCCACGGAGTCCCATCCAGTAACAGAGGGGAGGCAAGACCAGTCTGAAAGCTGAGCTCACGTAGCTCTCCTGCAATTACTGTGGTGTCTTTGCAGTGACTGAACACCAAAGTCCTTGGTAATAAGGTGAAATGAGGTCTCGCTCTCTAATTGAGACTGTCAAGCTGACATTTTGACATTCTAACTTGAAAGATGTTTGCAACGTGGATTCTTTGAAGCTCTTTGAAACCTGTGCTCTCAAGTTTCATTTCTGTTGCAAGCAGTTTATTTTTTAAAAACACCTCCTTTCACTCACTATGCTGCTAAATTGTCTTTTTAGCTGTTCCATCTGTGGAGCAGTGGGATTTTTGTCACTGGTGTCTGTGCACTGAGGGCCTGTGCAAGTGCTCTGGGGCAGCAACGCATCCCCTCGGAGCTGGTCTGTTGGCTTGGGTAATTCAGCTTTTCCAAGACAAGTGCTTTAGCCCCTACCAGAGAAGGTAAGTGTGTGCATCTTTCCCCAACACTGTCAATGGGAAAGTATGCAGAAAGACTAAGGGAACATGGAAAATGAGAATTCTTTTGTTTATTTTGCTATTTTTACATGTCAATACTTGTAAACCAAGGTTAAACACTTAAAGTCACAAGCACATCTAGGTAAAAATATTCTTAAATGGCATTAAATGATACCTTACATGTGCTACAATAGGAAATGATGTGAGGAGAACTGAGGGGAAATGTTCAGGGATGAGGAGCAGTAGTTGCTTTGGGCATGGGGTTTGTGCTGAAACGAGGGAGGTGTGTAATACGTCACGGCTTTGCTTTGTGTTTAGCTCTCAGCAGATGATGCAGTGGAGTTCTGTTTGATAGGCATGCTGTATATTCCTCTGCCACCTGCTACAGTGAAGGGGAAATGTAATGGCAAGTGAAATACTGCTGTAATAAGCACCTTTCAAATGTTGTTAAAGCAGTTCTCATGTGTTGGAGTAGCTGAGTTTATGTCACCCCACAAAGGGGAAGCCCCTGTTCCATGTGAAATAGTTGCACTGTCCAGTCTTGTGTAACAGAACATTAACTTTTATACAAATTAAATTCTCCTCACTGGTACATTGTGGATCTGGGTACTGTGGTTGTAAGTCTCTGGGCACGAAAGTAAGGATTTCCCTGATCACCTGGATGCTTTGGATTATCCCATGGGGAATCTGTGCACCGTTTCCTCTACAGGTCTGTGAAATAGTTTCCTTGTGGAGATTAAAGCTTGATGTTCTTTTCCTCTCCAGATCAGCATCTTGTGGAGGATCATGACAAAAATGACCAGCTGTTCTGCCCTTTCACCCTGCCAAAGGAACCAGACAACTGCTTTTTCAGCACTGGCTCAGACATGTGGATGATAATGAGGTTCTGTTCATCTGTGGATGAGAAATAATTCTTGATCTTGTCACCAGAAGCTGCTATGTTTTATCCGAGACCCATCTCTCCTCTAAGTGCAATTAAAGATATTTTTATAGTTCATTCAACATGCAGGCACGTTGCTGCTGTGAATACTGAAAGTGTGGGGAATAAATACAGTGTAAGGAAGATTTTTGCTGTTCTCTGAGAAATCAAACATTTGTCAAACTGCTGTATTGGTCACTGGACTAAGCAGCCTCCCCTGTGAACCGGAGAGTAAATTAAATTCAGAGCAGTTGTGAAGCTGAGCTTGTGAAGAAGGTTGAAGAGGAGACTCCAGAAGTCTGGGGTGCTGCAAGGAAGTGCAAAGATGTGAAAATGAGTGACAGGAGCTGGAGGAAGAGAATGATCAAGGGGTGCTGCAAGTCTAAAGACAGCACTTGGAGGCAGTCCAGTGTGATCAGTGAGAGAGCCTTCAACCTTAACCTTGATGTAGAGCATAAAACTTGGCAGTGTCATTAAAAATAACATGCTTCATGTGCTGTAGAAAAGCTGTTGGAGTACATGGGTGTATGTAAAATGCCATGGGTTTTGGCAGTCAACAAGGAAATGAAACAGTTGTAATAAAACTGCAACTCTGATTCTCCCACAGCCCAGTGCTGTATCTCTGCCTGCTTGCATGTGCAACTGCAGGATGTGATCATTTCAAAGTTAATAAACATGTAACTGTGCTTTGTACATAAATACACTGGGGTGTTTCCCTCCTGTACAGTGTATATGTCCTGGTGATGCTTCTGTTTGCAAACAGAATTCACTTGCCCTCAGTTCCAGCTGGCTCATGCCTTCAGTGCTTGAGCTCCTGGCCCTGCTTTTGCTGAGAAGAGTTTTTCTTTGATGGTAAAGGATTTTTTAGCTTTTTCTACATACCAGTCTTCCCTGTGTGCCTGCACTGGCCATACCCCAGCTTCTCCTGGATAAGTCCAAGCTATATTTTTTCTCCTTGAAGGAAGCCTTTTTGTGTATCGCTGCAATGTCTCTTTCCTAAAGGACGGGTTTTTCCAATCCTGTAACAAAAAGCTTTCTTATGCTGTTTTTATTTATACAGCTTCATTGCATCACTGTTAAATCTTAACTGCAACTGATATTAAAACAATACTGTGTAAAAGTGTTCTGGTTCTCATATTTGCTTTCCACTGGAAAAATCATTTACCTATAATCTCCTTCCCTCTTACTCAAGATTACAAGTGAACCATAAATAAAAAATAAAAAGCCACCTTTTATGTCTATTATTTTAGCAACTATTTTGTGTTGCTGGTCTGTATCTGTTCAGTGTTAGTATTAACGTATCAGCACCCTGACTGCCTTGCACCTGCGTGGTGCTGATCACCAGGGCTGTTCTGCACCCTGTGCTGGCTTTGGCCGGGATGCTGTCTGCTCCTTCAGAAATGCCTGTGTTACAGAGGGAGAACAAAATGTATCTAATGAGAAAGGGCAGAATTTCTGCCTACCCTGAAGAAATCTGTGAATAGTTTAAGAGCCACAGTCAGGTGAACTCGTAAAAGTCATGGACTGCCCTGAGAGACAAGGAGGGGGGGAAAGAAAATCAACTCAGCGCTTTGCAGAGCCTGGCAAGCTTTGCTCTCGGGGTGTTCGTGTTCTTCACTAGGCGAAAGAACGATGGAAATGCATAAAAGTGTGAGGAACAGTTGTATAAAAGCCTCGAGGGTGTCCTCGGTCGCTCAGTAAGGACACATAGGAGGTGAGATCCCCAAGGTGACTAAGGCTGAGGACACAGATCTGGCTGTCTCTTCTTGGCAGGCACTAGATGCTACAGACAACAGGAAAAATTCCACCTGGACTGGAAATGCAGCCATAACCCTGACTTCAAACTTTGTGAGCGCTGAGGTGAAGAGAAGCCCTCAAAAATTTTATATTTGCCTGCAGTCACAACCAGGAGAATCACAAAACACAAGGACCTATTTAGGAAATACAAACATCCAGAAGGAAAATTTTATTTCTTCTTCCTGTATCAGGAATGCAGGGGACGTTATTGGGTGTCCAACCCCATTTCCACTGCAGAGAAGCCAGCAATGATTCGGAAGTCACTCCCTTTGCAGATGGAGCCGAGGAAAATCCCAAACTGCCCAACAACCTGCTCCTTGAAAACCTCTCTCTGGCGTACACCCGCAGTTCTCTTGCTTTACGACAGCGTGTTGTTGTGGTATATTGCTAGTGATCACTTGTTTGCAATAAACAGAAGCTGCATTTTATTTTTACTTTACCCTCTGATAAAAAGCAACACGAAATGGCCAATAAAACACTTTCAGCTGTAAAATAAAGGATGTAACTGTAACAGCTGTTCCCAGAAGGGAACGAGAATGGTAGGGAACTAAAGACTCAGGGAATTGATGTCCAAGGAGTTGGGGGAGGTGGTTTTCTGTGACCCCTCAGTACTATTTAAGTTGAGTTTGAGGTCCCAGAGGTACTTGGGAGCTTTTTGGTGTGTGCTGTTGTTTTTATTTGTTGCAGGCTGGTAAGTAACCATTTTAATTTAAGAGGAGGATGCTTTTTCCCAACTCTCTAGTTTTTCAGTAAGCTGATTATGATCTCTGCTGTTAGAGCAAGTCTGTTGGGAAAAATTGTAAATTTAAAGAGGCTGGGATCATGCTGTGTGGCTTTTAGCTCACTTTGGGTCTTGAAATTATGGGGTGTTGTTTTCAAATGCTCAAAGTGTTATTGAAAACCAAGGTTTCTTTTAATGAAAGTATGCTCATTGGTTTAATTTCCCTTTAAGTATGCAGGGGGTGTGCTTATGTGGTGAGAGAGCTCCAGGGTCTACTTTCTCTTGTCTTTTTTTTCCTTTTTTTTAAAGAAAGTGCAAATATAGATACTTAGAAGAAACCGTGTGAGTATGGGGAATGGTGGCTCTTAAGCATGAAGTGTTCTGTTGTGTTTCAGTAGGAAAGCAGAAAATGAGCTTGAACTTCAGAAATGTTTTGGTGCTTAAGGGCACTTTGCTTAGTGCCTTGAGCTGCTTAGGTTTTGAACAGTTCTTGTAAACATGATGCTGTGCTTTTGGTGGTGAGGCTGGATGCCTGCTTTTAACTGGGAAAATGTGGTGCTCCAAAATATTCAGGCCTGGGTGCACACCATAATTAAGGAAATATGGTGTGGCTGCATTGTCTTGATTAGCCCATAGTTTGAAACTAACTTTTTCTGTACCAGCCCTAGAAAGAAAACAAGCCCATGTGGCTTCAACTAAAGGAAAATCTCTTTCCGTGGAGAATTACTGTGGGCAGTGGAAGTTTTTTATCCTAATTAACACAGACTGGTTGGTTGGTTTTGTTGGTATTTTGTAGGAACTCCAGCTGGAAGTGTAAACCCAATTTCTGCTTCTAGTTGAAGGAGTTGCCCTTGTAAATGTGCTACCCTGAGCTATGTTAATTGACAAAATTAACACCAGCTACTCCTTGGTGTCGATTGTCACCTTGCCAGTTAGTAAACATGTCTGGGTGACCTATGTGAATCCTTGATTAAGTGTGGAGTTCAGAATGCTGAGCTGCCTTACAGCTGCTGATCAATGAGCATTAAGCTAGTAAATTTGTACAGTGGGGCTTTTGCCACTTCTGCCTTAATGACACTTACCCAAGGTGTGGTAGGAAGATGTTCTCGGGTGTATGGAACTCAGGTCAGCATCTCCTGTCAAGGGTGGCCTGTCCTCTTGTGCAGGACCCTGCAGCCTGCAACTGTACAGACCTCTGCAGGAGCTCAGTCAGCAAACCTTTGGTGCACCCAGAAACACTGTGAAACAGTCATGATATGTTCTCTCTTGCAGGTTCTGTGGAGTGTAACGATGGGCTGCGATTTCAGCAAGCAGATCTGCTGTGTGACTTGTTCGAGTTGTAAGAAACAGGAGGCAGAGGAAGCAAATGAAGAGACGAGTGAGACCAAGCCCATTTTGCAGACCTCAGGGGAAGCATCGATGTACGTTGATGCGCAGCCTTCCACACCAGCCCTGGGAGTCTCTGAACAATGCTTTGAGGAGGTGCAGTCACTGAGCCAGGACCGATGGCCGTCACCTGATGCTCTGGAGGAGAACCTGGAGACCACCTCTGCTGCAGCTTCCGTGGGAACGACCGAGGGGTGTGAGGCAGCCTGGGACTCCGTGGACTTCCTGGTGGCCCCTGCAGATGGGGAGACCAAAGGAGAAGTTCAAGTCTTAACCCAATCAGACAACCAGCAAGAAAGAGAGAAAGTAGGTGATGCAGAAGGGAAAATAAAACCTGTTCCTCATGCTTCTGAGGCCCAGCCTGTTACACACACAGTTCGGGATGCTGAGCTTGTTGCAGAGAAAGAGCAGGCTGATGAGCAGGCAGAGGGTGGTAGTGAGGACAGCCCGCGTGCTGGAATAACTCTCCAAGACAGAAATATTCTCAGCTTCAGACAAATCACAAGTGAAACTGCAGCTGGCCAGGACTGTGAGCTCAAGCCTCCTGTAGAGACTGGAGAGAGTATCATAGGAAGGAAGCTGCCACTATGTGCTGTGGAGGCAGAGGAGACAGACACCTACCTTTCTGCTGAGTGTGTGCAGGAGATGGACAAGGCTGAGCTTGCTGATGGAAGTCCTCAATCCACTGAGAGGGCTGAGCTTACGTCTCTGGCAGAGACAGCATCTCTGCTGGCTGCCCAGGCTATGCAGCAGGCGAGAGAGACAGCAGGTCCTTCAGAAGTTGTAGCAAATGGTATGGCTGAGATGTACTCTGCTTCTGCAATGCCTTGGGAGTCCCTGGATCCTGAAGGGGAATTTCTGGAGCCAGCAAACCAGCTGCTTGACCTCTTACAGCAAGAGACCCAGTCTAGTGTGGCAGCTGCACGGGAGATGGCAAGCCTATGGTGCGCAGAGCCTGCGGAACTGAACAAGGTTTTGCACCAGTCAAGCGATGAAGATAGCATCCTTGGTGACCTGGAAGATAAGAGAAAAGAATGTGATGGAGAAACTGCAGCAAGTGAGGCAGAGCCACAGCACAGGATCATGCAACAAACAGCAGAGCTTCTAGAAGACCTGCTAACTTGTGTTCAGATACCTGTAAAGGAAGAAACTGAGTTGCCAAATGTGGCACCCTCACTGTCTGAAGTGCTTGGGAGTAGTGGAGAAATAGAGGCTGAAAATGCTGAAGCTTGACAGACTGGAGGATCAAATGGCTTGGTGTCCAGTATCGGGTTCAGTGGCAAGGATGATGTACCTGCCTTAGGAATTTGAGCTACAAGAAGCAATTAATTCAAGCTGTTGAACTCAGGATTTTGCAAAATGTGACCTGGCCTTTAGAGAGCAGTCTTGCTGAACAGATGTGCAGTATGCAGCAGACCTTTCCAGATGTTCTGAATAGTTGTATTTCTGTTTCTTAGTATTTTCAGCGGCTGTTTTTTCCAAAATCATGCTTTACTGGGGGAGAACTGATTCACTTAAACTGTGATTTACTGAAGTAATGTTGGGCACTGCATTCCCCCTGTGTGGTATGGTGATGGGAGGTTTCATCTCTTAGTCTTAAGAGTCTGGGAACAGAGTAGACAAATGCTCCTCTAATCTAGCATGGTCAGATGTTTTCTGTGAAGCTAACAGCCATTTCCCTTGTTTGAACTATCTCCCTGCATACTTCTCTTGTATAGCTGATAGTCCCTGACTTATTGCCAATATTGAACAATTTTTTTCAGAAGAAGTGATGAAACACTAATTCTGGTTTGTTCTTTGTATCTTTTGTAATAGTGGAATCTGTACTGCTTATGCAGAAGTTAAAAAAAAAATGTAGTCTTGATCAGAATGCATAAGTCTGTGTATTGCATCTTAAATCTCCTGACTTTTAGTGTTCCTAACTTTATACTACTAATAAAATATTTTAAGATGATGGCAAAAACTCATCCTGAATATGTTTGAATTCTTGAGCAAGAAAATGTCTGAAACTACTCTGTGCTCTTCACTGTACACTCCAAAGGAGAAAGGGTGACAGCCTCCTTTTTAGAAGCCCTTTTAACAAACTCTGTGTATGCAGTGAAGTGTCCAGATGTGCATGTGCTGGGATGGTACCTGGAGCTCTTTTAGGCATTAGAGTGTACTTCGGGTACAGGATGTGAAAAGATGCTGGGGAAGAAAACTGTAAAACAGAGTATTTTGCTGGTGACTCTTCCTTTGTTTTGCTTGCACACAGCTGAAAGCTGAGGAGGTGGGAGTTAAGTGTCAAGTGCTGTGGGGGATGAAACTTTAATGCTTTGAGGAAACTGTTTTGGTAAAGGGAGAGCTTTTATTTTTTAAACTCTTTGCCTTCTGTGCTTCCAACTGCACTTAGCCTGACAAAGGATCCTATATGTAGACATACCAGACAAATTTTCTTTCAGTTATCAGTCCATAAGCTGCAAAAAAAGAGGTGCCTGTAGTATTTTCTGTTCCTTAAAAGGCTTCTCTAAGCTGGTGAACCAGAGGTGTCTCTACAGTAATATTAAACAACGGGCTTCTGGGGCCTAAAATGAGGAGGGAAGCTGTTAAATAAACATACTTCTGCAAAACTTGATGAAGATTCATCTTTCTAAACTTTCTTGTCTTACTTGGACTTGTTCTGCCCAACAGTCTCTCAACCTCCCCTGTAACAAAACTGCACTTCAGGGCCGTGGGAGACAGGAGTCAGCAACCCTCAAACAAAGCAGATTCCATTGCATTTATGTGTTCCTATCGGCTGACAAGTTAATTCTTTTAAGCAGAGTTAGAAGGAGCTGTGCTACAGAAAATGGTTCTTCAGGTGTGTGCTTCCCTAGCCTGGGAACAAGGGGAAGGCAGGGACTCTGTAATATAAGGTTCATGTTACACACTACCTGCAAAAGCTAAGCCTTGGCATCCCCACCATGCTGCAGAGCTCAGTGGCAGAAAGCCCTTCTCATTCTTTGAAAAATAAATTTTTCAAACTTAGTCTGTCATTCTCTTGTAATGTCAGCTGTGTGATGAATGAGAGAAGCCTCTGGGCAGCTCATCCACGGGATCCAGATGCCACACTGAATATACCGAGAGCATGCCACCCGCTCTGGAAGAAGAGACAGTTCCAGGGAGAGGGAGCAGCTTGAACTCTGTGCAAGAAAAAAAAACAAACCACAAAGATTGATGTCCTGACCTGACTGCGGTATGTTCCTTATAAGCACCGATGATATCCAGCAGGCTTTGCAATGGTCCTGTTGTACCGCATTCCATCATGCAACACAATTCGGAACTGACATCTGAGCCAAACTCTTTGCAAGCTCTATGATTTTTTTTTTATTTGTCAAAAAATGAATTGTATGTTTTTTAGAACAGCTCTTTTAAATATATCAAAGTAGCAGAGATCAGAAAAGGCTTTTGGAACAAATACTAAACCTAGATGCGATTGCTCTGACAGTAACATTGTCTTTCCTCCACTCCTATGTGTTACGTTGCCATCTTCTGTAGTGCCTCACATGCAAGAGATTTTCAGGATTGTTTCAAATGGGTAGAAGTTGGACTTTGTTATTAGAATGTCTCCATTCTTCACAATGATACGAGGGTAAGAAATTTTGTACTTTGAATCTCAGAAATATCCCAACCACCTAGTGATGCGTTGATGACGAAGCATCATCCCATTGAACAGAACACTGAAATAAGTACAACATTTGCAGTACTAATTTTTTTCTCACTCAAAATCAACAAATTAACTCAAAAGTTCTTATAATATTTTCAAAACAAAGGTGTACACTTTTAACATAGGTAGGGTCCAAAAATCTCCCCTCAATTTTTAACCAATTCACTGGTTTCTTTCATTCTGTGCCTTTTACAATTTAGCTGTGTCTCTTCACAGAAAGCAAATCTGCATCTGCTGATTTGGAAATACTCTTGCAAAACTTTGTGCGATTCAGTGAGTAACATTCACCCATGCAGAAGCAAGTGGTGAGCTGTGGATGCATCATTTCCTTCCAGTTACATTATTTTGCAAAGCACCAATGTCCCTAAAGGCACCACCAGAGTTCTTCACCTCTGTATTTCAGTTCCGCTGAAGCCCAATAGGAATTATCCAGAAAAGGCTTTTGAAAAGCTGTCGTAAAAACCCCAGTCAGTGTAAATACACAATCGGTGCAGCCACCGAGATCTTACTATGCACTGCTTATTATCGTGCAGAACAGATGTTGGACCTCATTAAAAGGCAAGATGTGGAGGTTGTCGTGTTACGGTCCCAGAACTGGCTGCACACACGAATTCTGTTGCCAAAGGCTCCTTCTGTGTTTTCTGCATTAAGGGAATCATAGCAGCTAGGCAAAGTATAGGATGCTGAACCAGACCTGGCACCAAAAAATGTAGGTTCAAGGGGTTTTTATGTTAAAAAAACCCAACCATCAAATCCAGCTATTTTGATCTTTTTGGTGTCATTCAGATCCATTGCTGTTGGCAGTGGATATCCAGGATCTGCCTCTACGCTGACGTCTCTGGGATTAGTTTGCTTTTAATGGATATTTGCTTTTGTGTTTTGCCCATGTGACTATTTAACATTACAACTCACTTCCAGTCAGCAAACACAGCCAGGGCTGATACCGTCATGTTACTGCCAACAGAGGGTGATCAGCTGTGGCTGGAAGCATTAAAATAATCTGCAACCACTGTAAAATAGCTAATTGCACGACCCAACCAGTTGCAGACAGCACAACGGTGGAAAGGGGGATAATTTTTCACCCCTAACTGCTCAATATAAAATAATACAGGAGACTACAATTTCAATAACTTCATTGGTAAATTAAAGGGCTATTCACACATAGCCTGCAGCACGGCTGCTGCTCTGCTACTTGGCATCGCAAGTTATAAATAGCTGTCAGTCTTCCTTGTCCATGACTGCACTGTATTAATCTTTAGCTTTATTTTAAGTAGTCGATGCCAATTATCAAATGACCACAATGAAGCTAATCACGTATCAAGTGCACTTTAGAAGCACAGCCATATGCTGTTTCCAATGGCTCTGAAATGCTGGGGAAAATAGAAAATACAGTGTAGGGGAACTTCACAACCTGCTGGAACTAACATTGGGAGGCAAAGGGGGAAGAGATTGAGTGTGACCCCCTCCTCCTATTTAAGAGCAGGCAGGAGGCTCTGTCTTGCAGGTGTTGGGTGTTTGGTGGGGTCTGTGGAGCTGTGCTGGTAAGAGGGGGATAACAGTGCGGGTTTGTTCAGTCTGTGAGTCTATTGCCTGGTTTGCCATTTGATTTTTATGGAATGGGGTTTTTGCTTTAATTTGTGTGTGCTTTAAGAGTCTGGGTCTCTTTGAATACAAGTAATTTGGTTGTTAACTTGTGGAAGTGTTTAAGGCAGGCCTTGCTCCTTGGCTCTTGAGAGTTAGTTTTGTGCTGGGAGGGGTTCTTTTACTTTGTGATTTGCTTTGTGTCTCTTGCAGCCTTCCCTTTGTAGCCTTATTAAGGAATGAACTATGCTAGGTCTTGTGAATTTTAAAACAATGTGTGATCTTCCTCTGCCTGCCCTGCTCCTCTCCTGTCCCCACCTATTACTGGTAGTCTAACCACTTCCTTGACTGGAGTGACTGGAATCTACCAAACTTGTCAGCTTTGCTACACAAGTCAATAGAGTCCTATTGGAACTGCAGCCATCCTGCTGGAAGATAGCAAATGGCAGTGTTTGCTGGGCTCCTAAAAACTGTAGTTGTTTTCCACAGTGGGCTGGTAGGATTGACAGGATTTTTCTCTTCCTCAGACTCTTATTTCTTACAAGGTCTCAGTGCCTCCCCTCCCTGCCTCATGTTTAGCTCATTTCTGTGACCTCTGACAATGCTCTACAGCTAACTCCCTCCAATGGGTACAGGTTAATGAATGTCCATGTCTTGCAGGCGTGAAGCCACCTCTTCATTAAGCTGCAGAGCTCCCTACTCATCCTCAGGCAGCGTGCAACCCACAGCAGGTGACAGCCTCTCCAAACGAAGGCAGCTAGTTGAGTGGCTCCTTTGATCTCTGGCAATGGGAGGTATTTTTGGCAAGAACAAGAGGCTCTGTGTGTTTCCCAAGAGAGTCATCTTTCATAAGGCCAAAGGAAAAAAGACATCAGGGTCTGCACGCATGTTCTGTGATGCGTCAACATGGACTGGGGAGAACCACTTTCGTTCAGCACGTATAGGAAGGACTCCAAAAGTCCCTGACCTTTCTGTTGCAGAGTTGGTGTTGGACAGTGCTGACAGTGAATCTGCTGCCCAGGCTACATGTAAAAGAGGAGAGCAGGCTGCATCCCTGCATGCACAACATGCTGAGGCCCCACTTTCTGTGACTGCTAGAGATGCACAAGATGTCGAGGTGTCACAGGACCCTGAAACCAAACCTAGCACAGAGGTGGTGCAGCACCAGGAACTCACCGAGGAGACAAAAGAAGAAGCCCGGTCTGCCAGGAGAAGCTCACAAGAGAGCAGTAAGACTGAAGCTGTTCGGCATCCCAGTGGCAGCTGTTTACCCAACAAGCAACTCAGCCACAAGGACCATGAAGTGACACCTCTGACACAGACTACAGTAAAGGCTGAAGTCCACGTGTCTGCGGATAGCCCAGGTGGACCTGGCAAGGATCAGTCTGCTATAGTGGAGTCCGAGCTGCTGACTGGTACAGAGCAAGAGCCTGGAGCTGTGCATGCTTCAGAGGAAACCAGTGTTGGAAAGACTCATCAGGAAGTGCTTCTGCAGAAGGCAGCTGATTTCCCAACTGCTTTCTGTACCACAGAGGAGTCCAAGCTGCCTTTGGAGACTACAGAGACAAGAGAGAGCATTCCAAATGTGCAGGGAGCTGCAGAAGAGCAGGCAGCAGCAGAGGAAGTATGCTGTGCTGCTAAAGCCCCACCTGAGCTCCAGCTGGAACAAGATACAGAGGTTGTTGAAGACACAGAAGGAAATGCTTCTGCACCAGAGCAAGCCAAAGACATGGCTGAGGTCTGTGATGATGGGCAGACACCAGAAGAGATCCCATGCTGTCTGGCAGAAACCCAGGCTGCTCTGCAGGATAAAGAGAAGATCAAAGGTATCAATGAAGGAAAACCAGAGGAGCACTGAAAGAGCCCATGAGATCTGGTGCAGCAACCATGAGCAGACTGAGGGTTTGTCTGCAGCCCAGCGATGAATCTGCTGCCTTGATCCTGCAAGGGACTTAGATGCCAACGGGTGCCTCTACTCTAAAGGACCCAGAAAGCAGGGTGTTGGTAAAGCCTGCTTTGAGAAGTGATACTGAACTTACAGCTGGTATATTGTCTTCTGCAGGTGGCACTAACTCCCTTCTCTTCTGGGGTGGGGGGCAGTATGGACATGAGCTAAGTGTATCTCAGTACAAACGGTATATTTATGTAGATTACTTCCTTTTTTCTCCACATGCACATATACCCTGTCCAGGGCTATACACTTCATAATTATCTCCCTCTATGTGACTGCACAGTCTTCTCTGACAAGTCAGATATACTAATTACACTTGTCTGTACACCCCACTCTGTCACTACTATTTGAAAGCAACTGTGTTGAAATGCTCTGTGAACAATGGAGTGTGTTTCAATTGGGATCAATAAATGGGTGCATTTTAACACTTCTTGCTATGAAATGTTGTTTTATTAATGGCCAGTTGCTTTATGGTTTGTGTTTGTTGAGTAGAGGTGGACTAGCTTGGACAGGAGGACTATGGAAGTAGCTGTCTCCAGATGGTAAGCAACAAGAGAAACTTCTGGTGGTTATTTTGCTGCAAGTAATAAATTTCGGGCCACTACCTATGCAATGCTGGTCTCTAATTACACAGCTCCTAAATAGAGGGGAGTCTTCCTGTCAAACCTGACAAGTTGAGCAACTGTCACTGAATTTACCAATCATATAGTTCTGAAGGGAACCAGAAAAATAACATAGCCCAATTCCTTTCCCTCTGTTTCAACCAAAGAAGGGTTTTATACCAAATTACTCTCAGGGGGATTTAAAAGTGAAATAATTACTTGTACTAGACAGCTGGAAAACTACAATGCAAAGGAGAGTAAGATCCTCCCTCAGGAAACCATTTCCAGCTCTAGTGTTCTTGCATGCTTCTTATAATAGTGTTCAGAGGAGGAAAAAAATAATCAGGATTTTGATAGCTATGCATCTATTTAAGGGATGATTGGTTTTACTGTCTTTATGTGCTTAATCACATCAGGAAGCTAGCATACCCTTAAAAAGATGTCTCTTGAATCAAAGGACTAGGCTGCCACACTGCAAGCCTACTGACTTAAGCCAGGCTTCTTGGTAATATTTCACTTATGACCAAATCCAAATGGAGACCCTGTTCATTGAAATGTCTGTTCCCCCACCGCTTAAATAATACAGAGCATGTTCCTTCCCCTTGGCTGTTGCTCAAAATCCCAGAGGCACCTACAACAGCTGATTTGTTGACAAGCTGCCCTGGGTTTGGTTGACTCTAATGAAGCTGCTGCTCTTAGTCTGTAAGAATCTATGCCCTCCTTCCACAGAATTTAGATTTAACAATTAGTGGGTGGGCAGGTTCCTCCTTATTGTTGCTGGGAGAGCTAGGAGGCCTGAGGAAATCACAGAAACAATGCTAGCAAAGAGCAACAAAAGCTTATGTGCATCATTCTTCCTTTGTCTTAGATATTCACATCAGCAAGTACAATTCATTTCCAAGTATTTTCAAAAGGTTGGTATTAATCATCTGCTCTCTGTTTTGCAGTTGCTAAGAAAACCAATGGATGTTTGACAGTGTGGCAAAAAAGGTGTAGAAAGCAGTGAAATACTCGAGAATTACAGCTTAGGTGGAGAGAAAGGGACATGCAGTCTGCTGCATTTCTGATGTTTGCAGTGACACTAATGTTTTGGCCCTTTTCATTTTGTAAAGTATTTGGGTAAAACTCTGAATATTGATATTGCTGGCCTCAACGAAAGCTACTTGTCTCCTGATGATTTCTTTACAAATCTTTTAATAGTAACTGGGCTCACTGTATTCAAGCTCCACTGAAAATAAAGACGCAAGGCTGAACTTTCAAATGCAACTTCTGTGAGAAGAATAGGATTTTAGTTATGAAAGCACTTTACTGCTTTTAAACTTCTATTCCTACCCTTAGAACAGGGGAAGACCACTCTGTACCAGCAGAACAACTGTACCGTCTAATACAGCACGTCTGTAAGCCATCCACGACTCCGCTTCACGAGCAGTAAACTCTCTGTCCCTGATGAGTGAGTGTGAGTTATACCCTTTACTGCCGTTTGTCTCGTCTTTTTAGGCAAGTTCTAATTGGCAAATTTATTAATAATGCAGCGGTGTGAACACAGCTCAGCTCTGTTCCCAGGCTCTAGGCTGCCCTCTTAAGATGATAAGCAGCAAATTCTTTGACTAGTAAATCAACTATGAATCACTGCAAATAAGCATAAAGTAGCATTACCAGTTCACATAACTGTCTTGTGGATGGTGGGGATTGTAACAGAATTTATGGCTTTCTGAAAATCCGAGCTCCTGATGCTAAGAATGTTTGCTTTCAACTTTTATAAATAAGCCTTGCTCTCATTCAGCAGGAAACCTTGAAAATATAACCTGGCCACAATTAAAGTAAAAACCCAGGAATTTTTAGGAGTCTAACACCTGCTGTCTGCTTGTTTCTCTTCCTTTTGAAGCACCTTTGTAAAAAGGCATCACTGTTTTCATCACAGTAAGTCTATTCCTCCCAAACTGTGTGAACTGCTTACAGAACTTAGTAAAAAGTTCTGAAAACAGCTGGTCAAAAAATAACATCTTCCCTTATCCAAGGCTGCAACTGTTGGTCAATATGTTTGGTCAATAAATAAAACATTTTTGTATCACTTTAGAAATTGTATGCCTCCCGGGCTCTCAGGAAGAAAATATTTTCCTTGCTTCCTTCCACACTTCTCTCTCCACAAGCTGGAAGAAGCCCAGATTTAAAGCCACAAAATCTGACAGTGATCTGACAACCAAAAGCAACCACAACATGAAAGTTTGAAAAGTTCTGAAATAAAAGTCAGTTAGAACACCCTTCCCAACAGAAAGCATTCTTCAGCTGGAGAAAATATGGATGCACACAGCTAGCAACACCTCGCAACAGAGAAAAGCACCCGAGCTCTGCCCCTCCTGCGCCAGGAGGATGTACTGTGCCTCGGGTACCAAGCATAACACCAAAGCTACAAGCTATTTTTCCACAAACCTATTGTGTAGCTGTTGCTCAATCTCTGATGCTGGTTGTTATTGTCAGTTTGCAGAAGGATATACCCCACCACATTTCCCTTCAGTTCTGCATAAATACTTTGGGGAAAAAAAAAAAAGACGGTGGTATCTTAATGCACAGAAACCTATGATGTGAATCACGAAAGAACATTATATGATGTTTCATAAACATGGAGCATGAACAATTCTGCATCTTTTACTTTTAGGCAGCAGAGAGGGTGTAAGGGAACAATACTTCAATCCTTAGTTTTCAATGGGAAGCACTTCAGCGTTACTGTCCTGCCTTATTTAAAGTCCATTGGTTCTCCTACAAGCTGTGTGCTGGGAGCCCTCTGGGGGCTTTTCCTTCGGAAGTGAGTGAGGGCACTGTATGACACAGGTTTGGCTGGCTGGGGTTTTTTTCCTTTCAGAAGGGGGGATATTTGCTCTCCTTTTGTGGGGGTCTTCTCTAGTGAGATAGAGCTCTATCTTCAGCTTTCAGAAAAACTGTAGTTATGCTTAAAAATATAGTTGTGCTTTCTTCTTTCTGAGGTGGCTTTGAACAAAATTCTGCTAGCAGCAAGAGTGTGGAGCTAACAGCAAAGCAAAGACACATGCATCGTATAAAATGGCCAAATAAGGATGACGAAGGGGAAAAAAGAATTACTCTATATAAAAAATAACTCATATATTTCTACTTACGGTAATGAATATCTCCATCTTTATGCCTGTCTCTATAAATAAAGCTTTTCTTGAGACAAGGGCAGTAGAATCTGTCAATTGTCATATTTGGAACCACTTATGTAGTGATGGCAACATCTAACATGTAAATACACCAGAGAATAAACTGTTATTTTCTTCTCCTCTCCTAGTGTTATAGTGCCCTACCAAAATCACATGAAACATTTCCCTCCTCTACTCATTTACACAAAATCATTGCCGTTGATACAGCAATTGCTCACTCTGAAAAGTCAACCTGGCAAAACATTTATATATTTGTAAGCTGTCCTCCTTCTAGCTTTGGTGTCAAAAAGCATCTATCTTTTCCTATTTTGTTTTTTCTCCCATAGCAGAAGCGGTGGGTTAGTCTTTCCTGATTTTCTGCTCTTACAGCCATGTAGTTTTAAGTGATTAACCTCATGCAGTCCTGTAAGTGAGTGCCTAACTGGCATGGAATCACATATTTTGCCCATAAAAGCAGCTCAAACAGTGCTGCTCTGGATCCATTAGCTTCACTTTAAAAACTAATCCCTAAATTATGGATCTGTTTTTCTGCAGTTCCTCTTATTCTACACTGCGATGGTTAAGCTTTCTGCAGAACCATCTGTAATCGTATCATGTTGTATGTCAGCTCTATTTTACTTTAAATATTTAGCTATAAAAAGTGCCACAGGTTTCGCAGTGGAATAGTACTTTAAGCGAGCTAGTGACCTGGGACTTGTGAGGAAGTGGTTTGGTGTCACTGGCTACCCTACTTAAGAGCAGTATGTTCCCACCCTGAATAAGAAATAAAGGCTGAGAAGCTGTGAGGCTGGAAATGGTTTAGGTAATATTGATTTTGTAGTTTCTGTGCCAGAAACGGGGCACTTCAGTTGTTATTTAATTGTATTATGAGTTTCACTTGTGTTTACCTCTTTCTAGCAATAAGATGTGAAGTTGATCTTCACTTTACAGGGGCACTTTCCCCATCAAGATAAAAATGAGATGGTAACGGTGCTTGGCCCCAGGGGAACCCACATTCCTGTTCTGGCTCCAGATGTAGATGAATCCACATTTTGAGGCTTCCTGACAGTCAGGAGAAATTGAAATAAATATTCACATCAAGTTTTAAGCTCTTTCTTATCTATATGCTCCCCAGAAAACTGGGCCAGAGGAGCAAATATGCACTTACTGCCTGTGGGTTGGCCTGTGGGTCCTACAAACTTCTTACTGTCTTGCAGGTGTGAGGATTGGCACAGGAGTGGTCTATCAGCTCAGTAATAAGGATGAATCTTGGCTCTGTGTCTGCTTTTAGGTAAAGGCTCTGTTCCTGCCAAAGTCATTCAGTATCCCAAAGGCTCAAGTTCCCCTGGAGAAGGCTGCTAGCAGGATTATTACTGTATATCTTCATCATGGGGAATGAAATCAGCCACCAGAGGTACTGCTGCAGAAACCCCGGGAAGTTTGAAAGGCCAGCAACTGAGCAAAAATCCCCAGTGACTGATCTCCCTATTGCTCAGCCAGCCCTGGGGGCTGTGGTGTGGAGCAGTGTGAACCATCCTCCAAAGGAGAAATCCCAATATACTGCTACAGGGACGCAGAGCAAAGAAGAAGAAAAAGAAAGTGAAATAGCCTCCTCTTCTCTGCCTGGGGCACAGACAATGGTGAGAAGCACAGAACTGCAAGACCTCGGTGAGACCCAGCCTTCTACAGAACAGCCAGAGGAGGCTGAAAACAAGCCCACTACAACCCTGAGTCCTGACAGAGAAACTTCTACTCCAACTCAGGAAAGACCTGCAACAGCTCAGCAAGCCAGAAGAGACCCAGGAGTGACAACCGACTTGCCTCTGCAGAGCGCTACAGGGACAGGAGCTGGAGTTGCAGAAGATGCGGTGACTGACCAGGCGACAGTGGAAAGCAACTCGGCGCTACGCAGGAGACCAAGTGACAAGCTGTGCAAGCCAAGCCCTCTCTGCAGGTGGCTGAAGAAACTCAAGTCCCCTGCAGAAAAAGGTAAAGTCAAGCCCGATGCAATTACTAGCCAAGAATGAGGCTTCCTGTGGACTGCAAAAGGACTGTCAAGTGTGGTATCCTCAAAAAGAGGCTGATAAGGAAAGTGTGACTTGTATGTAATAGGGGGAAAGTATTTTTTGTTATCTTTAAACTGTGTGTCTACTGTGTAGTTCAGGCTGTCTTACAGTCCAGGGTGGAGTACAGAGGGCATTCCCTTTGGAAGTGGTAGAAAGGGGAGATGAACTATCTCTGTTCCCAGAGCAAGCAACTTGTGAGATTTTCTGTGTGGCTTGTCTTTCTCTGCTGCTCACTGGGGGTTTGTCTGTAATAGCTTCCTTTTTGAAACTCTGCAAAGGTGCAATGTACAAATTTGTATCTTCCTAGTGCTTCCTACCATTATTTGACTTCCTTTCCCCTGCTTTTAATAACTCGTTCTGCCTGATGGACTGAGATAAGTGCATTAGTATTCTCAAACTAAATGAATACATAATAAAAATGCTATATGGTTATAAGTGCATAATGGTAATAATGGGTGTTGTGTGGGAGGGTTGGTAAACAAGGGGGTCTTGTTTTGCTATTTGAAGTGATTGCTTTGTGCATATTTTTGTATTTGTAAGTCAATAAAAGCTAGTTTCATTGCCTCAAACCAAGTGTTGACTACAGCTGAAAGGGGGATACTGGAGGGAGGGGAAGTGGGCTGCCATCACCTACCCACAGCTGCAGCGAATGCTGCTGAGAACGGGGAGGGCTCCCTGCAGGATGGGAGCAGCAAGGAAGCCAACAGTGTATGCTCTGGCTACGATAGGGCTGTCTCTGGAAGAAATAGGAAAGTACAGTCTGAGGAAAAGCAACTGAGACTGTAGAATGGTCTTTAATGTGGTTACTGTAGCTGTGTGGCTGCTAGACATGTCTTAGAAGTGACCTAAGCACATTTGCACTAAGGCACCCCAGAATCCTAAACCTTGTTCTGCTAAGGAAGCCAGCTGCTAACCCAAATTCTTCTGGGAGCTGACTTGTGAGCAAAGGGAAGGAGTGGGCTGCAGAGGCTGCACTAGAAGCATCCCAGCCTATTAGAAAATCCTGCCATCGAGAGCAGGGAGGGTGAGCTGTACTGCCAGGAAAGCGAATGAGCCAACAGCCTGCACGCGTGAAACTATCAGCTTCCTGCAAACTGCCTAAGGTAACTGTGCTGCTCCTGACTGCAACCCACCCCTTGCTGCTAATAAAAAGCTACTGCTTCTAACCATTGAGGAGAATTTTCAGCCAGACCTATAAAGAATGGAAGAAGGAAATTCCCCATCCTTGTCTTTCTCCTTCAGCCCTTTTTTTTACAGAAGCCACAGCTTCACATTCTGCCTCCCTGTTTCTCATCTCAATAGCTGCATCTCCAGCTTCATCAAGTGAACAGGGACAGCAACATGCTCCAGCACTGTCAATCACCGTATCCATGGCCTTGCTGACACCATGTGTAACAGGCTTAGTGTGCACCTTAGCACTTCTCTTGCAACAGAATTAAAACTAAAAAAATAGTTACAGCACATCTCTTTCCATACTTCTACCTTAATCAAAACCAGTTAGCTGTGCAAGCAAAGAAATAAATAAGTGGGAAAGCAGCTGTTTTTCACCATGTGCTCAGAAACACCATCTGGTGCACTGCCTCATCTCATGCAAAAATAATTCCTTGGTTGCTCATGACCTATAAGGGTAATATTTGCTTCATGTAACCTCCAGAACTCCCAAAAAAATGTTACAAAAGCAAAGACCCCCCCAAAAGACTATTGTATTGATTATGATAGGTATCAAAGCCCTCCATCAGCATCACGACCGCAGTAAGCACTCGGGAAGCCGTGCTAACTCAGCTGCTCTTGGCAACAGGGATGAGATCCTGTATGGATACGTTTATGTCCACCTCGGGACGGTGCTGCTGCCGATACAGGCTGTCCGGCCACCCAGATTAGTTGATTGTTGTCTTTTTTTTTGTTGATTAGTTGTCTTTTTTTTTTTTTTTTGGTAAAGGCAGTGAGGTGTGGTTTTTCTTAAAGGCAGGTGCCATTCATTATAAATTTCTCTTTTTTTTTAAGGCAGGGAGGTACCCACCCCCCCCTTTTTTTGAAGGCACATTCCATATAGTGATTAGGCTTTTTTTTTTTTTAAATGACAGAGAAGGGTCTCTTTTTGCTAAAGCACAGAAGTATATACATATATTGTTTTTTCAAAGGCAGTTTCTATATAGCAATCAGGTGGGTTTTTTCTTTTTTTGTAAAGCAGGTTACATATATTTATTAGGTTTCTTTTTCTTTTTAATAAAGGCAGTAAGGCATGTTACATATATTGATTAGATTTTTTTTAAAGGCAGGTTCCATGTAGTTATTAGATGAATTTTTTTCTTTTCTTTTGTTTTCTTTTTTTTTTTTTAAGTCAGATTCCACATATTGTTGATTAGGTGTCTTTTATGCTTTTTTTAAGGCAGTGAGGTGTCTCTTACAAAGGCAGGTGTGATATATTATTGATTAAGTATCTTTTTTATTAAGGCAGAGGTGTGTTTTTCTTTTTTTTTTAACACATGAAGTTGTCTTTTTTTTTTTGACAGGCTGATTCAATTTATTCTTGATTGGGTCTCTTTTCCCCACCCTCCAAGGCAGAGATTTTTTTTTTTTCTCCCGCATGTTCCATATTCTGACTTTTTTTTTTTT
>VZTO01024392.1:128095-160926 GCA_013400615.1 Syrrhaptes paradoxus | reverse complement strand
TTTTTTTTTTTTTTTTTTTGCTTTGGTTTTGTGTTTTGTGGTTTTTTTCAAGGCAGACAGGTGTCTTTTTGTTTTTGAGGCAGGTTTCATTTCTTGATTGAGTGGAGGCCCTGAACCAGGGAGTACTGAATCATAAGGAATTTGAAAGTCAGGGAAATAAACCAGCTCAGAATGTGTGTCATGTTTTCTGAGGGTGGAAACAGATGAAATGTTGAGCTGTATTTCTGAGATGGACTTTCTGCTGCCAAGCCGAGGATTCTGCCTGTACAGCAACTCAGCCGATTCCTTTCATCCCTTACTTTTGCCATTGTCTCCAGAGCACAACTGGTAACACTTTCTGTGTGCACTTCATTAAAAATTCAGGAGGAACTCTGTTTTTTGTCTGGCAAATGTGCTTCAGTGTTCAACATATACCTAAGCAAAGGCAATCACATAACAATGGCCTGTGATTTCCCCAGTTAGTAAGTAATTACATCAGGTAATAGGTTACCAGAATAGAGCTGATTACCAGAATACTATCCTAGGCTTTAATTTTTAGGCAAAACTTTCAGAGATTTTTACCTTCCTGAAGTTCCATGTATTATTTCACTATCTCAATTTTGTAGCAGCAACCAGTGGCTGCGGGAACAATGAATATGTTTCAGATATTTGGAGGACCTGATGTTGTTTGCTCTCCTACCACTGACCTGTGCTGTGATCCTGGGTAAACTCTTTTTCTGTTTCCTTCCCACCTTTTGAATAATCTGCCCATCTACATTGCAATGTGTTCATACTAGAGGAGTATGTACACTCAGTGTAACTGAGCTCTCAATTCAGCAGGCAGGAGTGTGCAATAACCTCATATAAAATTACACATGCAGTGGGACAGTCTGTGTCAGGATTGCTGCTCTGTTTCATTAGGCTGTGACATTTCCCTCACTGGGGTACTTCTGGAAACCTCTCTTTTCGACTGAGAGTCTTCACAATCAGTCTCCCTGGATGATTCAACACAACAGCTCAGTGCTGTAGCTTTACATATGTTTGAATACCACATAGTGAAAAAATGATTAGGTGGAACTCACTGTGAGGGTGGCAAAGATGCTAAAGGTGGCTACCAGGGTCTATTGGAGAACAGCCTGAAGCTCCAAAGGCTTTCATGCAGAATTGAGGAGTGTTGAACAGCTTTCCCTGTTTGCTGTTAAAAAAAATGTTTTTGCTTTTTCTTCTCCTTCATCTTCTTCCTTTATTGAGAAGGACATTTCCTGTAGTTGCTTGTTTCTTTGTCGGTTTTTCAAATATAGTTTTTTGTTTATTTTTAAGGGAATACATTGAACACAGGTATTCGCTGTAGTGCTTAGTGCTTCCTGTAGAGATCCATTTGGAAAAACAGGTTTATAAACAGGGGCACTCTGCTTCATATTTGTTGGAAATAATTTTTTTAATATGCTCCATGTAGAAAGAAGCAACACCGGTGATGGAGTATCACAGCTAGAGGTCCACGGCAAAAGGGAAAAGCTTTGATTCTAGAACATCACTGAAAACCTAAAACTTGAGGCTTTGGAAAAGTGATTTAAAATCTGTTATCTGCTGCTACATGTTATTTCTTCTTTCCCAGGCAAATCACATCAAATCAGCTTTGATTAATTAACTAGCAAATGTAAGGGCTAACCTGGATCAGGTGCACTGGCAGTAGTTGTGAGGCAAATGTTTTAGCCTCTTAGTGTAGGGAAAATAACCTAGCATAGATTTGTTGTGTGTTGACTACTCAAAATGACCTGAAGGTAACAATGTCAGTACTCTTTTAAATGCATCTGAATCTCTTGCATTCATCCATACCCTCACGTAGACAATAAAAAACCCAGTTGTGTTAAAGAACACTCTTTGCTACCATTTGGATCAAAATATACCCAAAGTGATCTGATTTTTAAAAACATCAGCATTTATTTTATCTTCAGCATTAGCATACTAAAAGAAAAGCAAGGCCACTATGTAGCCACAGAAAATACCTCACACATTAATCACAAGCTGTTGGAGGGACTCATTCCAGTGAACAGGCACCCCCCCCCCAACTTATTAGTAATACAGAAACTGCACTTAGAGTGCAAGAGCAATCTTAGCACACTAGCTTGCATGCATTTGTCCTGCCTAACTGCTGAAGCAAGATATTAAACTTTTTAAAATTCATCTGCCTAACTGTATGAACATATTCCGATAGAAAGACGACCCAGCATGATTCTTTTCTTCTGGGTGAGCCTGCAGCACAAGATAGCCATCTTGCTGCTTTGTGAACAGAATCTCAGAAAAGACTCTTGAAAAAACCCCATTACTGATGCTGCCTGCTTAAGCCAGAAACTGTTTTAGAATTGCAGTAAATCAGCACGATGGTGACTGCAAAAAGCTAACGGTTGTGAGCACCATACATCTAACTGACCCTTGCTGTAGTGCGGCTGCAAAGTACTTGTGGTTTGGTTTTTTTTTTTTCCCCTTTCAATTAGCCAGCACATTCTGGCACTTGAAGGAATAAGCACCAGGCTTTTCCTGGCTTTCTCGTGCCCCCTTCTGAGAGAACCAAAAAATGGGAGGAAATCTTAGCAAGAAGAAAGGCACCGATGTTGCTGAGAAACCTAAAGGGCAGGAGGCTGAAACAACCACCACTGAGCAGAAAGACTCTACTGAATAAAATCGGGAGCCAATTGCAGAGGTCACAGAACCAACAATGGGAGAAATGACAGGACAAGAAACAAGAGGCAAAAGCCCAGGCCCAGCTCTGCCTGAGCACAGATACCAACTGCCAGAAAGATCTGCCACAGGACACTGTTCAAATCCAGAATTTCAGGGAAAGCTAACATCATAAGTCTCCTAAAAGCTATCTGCTAGGCAAAAGACAGTTTTCATACTACTAAAAAGCAGTGAAGCTTATCCCAGAGTACAGCTAATGTGGTGTTCCTAAAGCACTAAGCAAAACACACGATTCCATTTTCTAACATTTTCATAGTTACACCAGCCAACTGTACACAGTAACCTCCTATATAGGTCTATAAATTGGCAAGGACAAAACCTGCAGGGAAATACAAAAGGCCATTTATTTCACCTAGCTTCTCATGCTTAGAGTCTTTTCCTGCCTTTGCTCAAGGTCCCGGTCCATCAGAGACCTTTGGCACACACAGACTGCCAGGCAGAGAACAGGCTTAATAAATAGATCTATGAGAGTGCAAGAGTAATAGTAGATTTTACACAATGCAAGAATAAGCTGAAAATGAAGTACAGAAACTGGAACTCAGGTGCTCTGCACTACAAGCTCAGTGAATAAACTCTCTGGCATTCATACTCATCAATAAGCAACTTCTTACGGCTCCCAAAACATGAATTTTAATCGATTCCCCTTGCCTTTATGAGAAATTCTGCTTTCAGGCTATGGCCCTATCTGAGCATTACTGGCAAAGCAGCTTGTACTGCTGTTTTAGTTTAACTTAACAAGTCACTCTAGAGGAAGCTTAGTAACCAGCCACATCTGTGGTCAGGTCATAAAGTGTCTGGGGCAATGGCCTACACACTGAATGCTCACAGTTATTCAAACTACCCCCATCTACATGAGGCTCTTAATATTAAGCATGTAGGTGGACGAGAGGAATCATTCTGCTCCTGACTGCTGCTGGCAAGCCTTGGCTTCTTTTGTGCTTCTTAATAAATGGAATAATCATCAAGTTCTCACTGCAGCACTTGCCACTCGTGACTGCAAACAGAACAGGCAAACTTCCTAAGCAAGGGATTTGCTCTGCTGCGATGGTACTGGCAAAACAGCTTCTTGTGCTTGTAGGTGCAGGTCCTTGTGGAATTCAGGAGAAAAGAACGAGGACAGGAACTAATCAAGTGTCTCTCCTAAAAGAATCCTTGCTCTAAATTTCTCTGTGACTCCAGCCTATATGACACCTGGTGTGTAAGTGAACTCTATATTAAAGAATGTGTGTAAAGGGATGTGGTATCCCTACTAAATACTTAACAATCATAAAACACAAACAAGTGGCAGCAGAAATGCTCACCTAGACAATGAGAAAGCTGTCAGTGACAAGTTGTGCACAGTTAACAGAACAGTTCACACTGACAGGCTTGTCTTCTGCCAAAATCCCAGTGAAACCAGGCTCTGCAAAGGAGGTGCACTGGTATGGCTTGCAATAGCTGTGAGCTACCTTGGAGAAGTGGCACCAACTGTTTTGCCACAATAGACAGGGTGATCTCAGGTCAGTTACACTTGGCAAAGGAAATATTTATCTCCAGAACTTACTGTGTGGGGAGCTGGCCTGCCGAGTACCTGCGGCTGTGGCAGTAATACCTGCAACTTAACCCGGATCCCACTGCCGAGCCGCTGCCAGCTACCCCCCTCTCTCGTGTATTTACTGTTCCACAGGCTATTGAGCCACTGCCGCTGTCATCTCTTTGGGTATAAGCAACACGAGTTCATACATCCTCCCTGACTTGTGAGAACAGACAATGAATCAGGATTGCTCCATCAAAGGAAGATGATAAAGAAGCTGCCTGTACCCCCAGTGTATCTGGACTTTCCAAGAAAAGACAGAGAATTATCAGTTACACCTCTTACAGTGAATAGGACATTGAAAAGCTGAGGCAAATTATGTCTAGCACCTAGATTTAAAAAATCTTTTGACACTTGCTCACACCCATCAACTTAGTTATTCATTTCAGTCTTGCTGGCTTAATTACACTGTTGGCTGAATGTGTGCCCTACAACTCTTTTCTTCCCTTCCCACAGACTAATTCTGGAACCTGAGCTAGCTTCAAAAGGAAAAAGCTGCTCATCGCTCTAAATGGAAGGCTCTCTCCACTTATCTCGTTGGAACAGAAAATGTCTGGTGAAAAGTTTCAAAAAATGAAAAGGTACAAATCTTGACTTTCTGCACTTTGTCAGCTTTCCTGGCAGAAAAATGTTCCTACCCGCTCTCTGAAATCTAAGCACCTGTGAAACATGCCATGAGATGTCAAAAGAGTGCCAGGGGAACTTCTGGCTATGTATGAAACAGCAGATGAAAACTCTCTTCCCAGAATAAGCGTCTCTTTGTAGGGGCACAGAAACAATTATGCACATACTTCAGTCTGCAGCCTACTCCTTATCCTGCTGCCCTAAGCTTTTCTTTAAGGAGATGCGTGAGAAAAGGAGGCCTGGCGTTAACATACATACAAACTGGGGTGTGGTGGTGTCTCTTCTCCCCAGGAAGGGTTAAACACTTCCATTTTGCAGAAGGTTCTAAGAAAGAAAGCAAGCACAAAGGCCAAATAGCATGTTGGTGAGCTTCTCTAATCTGACAACAAACCAGCAGGGCTTGAAGTTCCCTTTTATACCCCACAGTCCTTCAGTCAGATCAAGGCAGTCCAACAGTTACCTATCATGGACAATTTAACTTTTTTTTTTTACCTCTGCATGTTGTCCTCCTTTCGGACCCTGGACGTTGTCAGCCCAAATTTATGACAGAGGAAACAGAGTAGACAAATAAAACACAAAATGCAGTTATGGGGAGCCTCTTTTAGGTTTCCTGGCTTGCTGTGGAAATGACTCAAATAACATTCCAAAAACATGCCACTAACCCTCAAGTGCTCAAATTGCTTCAAAAAGGTAGAGTTAGGTACCTGAGTAATTTAAGAGGAGGAAAACACACTTATTCTGTGTTTACTTTGCACTGGCCTGGCTCTGTCCCCTTAGACTGGCATGAACCTCTCCCCCCTGTACCTGATAATACCTCAAAGCCCAGACTTTCAAAAACAAGCACTAATTACCACAGTTAAATTGTAAATAAATGCCCCGATTTCTCCTCCATAACCTCAAGGAGCATTGTTAGGCACTCGGCATTTCTTTTCAAACCACGTCACCCATTTTAAATTTAAGCTTCTAGCTCTTGAAAGACACATGGCCCAGATTTCTATTGCCTCTATTTTTCTTTCCCTCCATGATCACTTCTCTAATGGCATTTAGCTCTTCCAGGCATTACTCAAATACAGCTTGTGCTGTGTATCTCCCAAGACCTGAATGCCACCGCTTCCCCTGACTGAACTAAAATCTGTGACCGTATCAGTGAAAGTGAACAAAGACATAAACAAAGGTCATAAACTGAATTTATTTGACTTCTGATAAAACTTCATCTGACAGGTTTGTTGGGTTTTTTTTTTTAGCTGACAATTTTCATTCCAGCACTGAGACTGTTTCAGGCTTATTGCCTGTTTACCGTGCCTGTAGCGCACGCCTATTAGAAATACATCACTCCCTGGCATCAAAACAGAAGGGTAAGCAGGTAATTAATGGCATGTTATATAAATTTCACCCCCTTCTCCTTCTCCTTTCTGCTACTAAATATGCAAGAGATGACTTGAGAGGTGCTCTGACAACACTAAGAGAAGAGAATAGATCCATCAAAGGAACCTGAAAATAAAAAAACTGTTTTCTGACACCTTATTGGTTTAGTTTACTCTTCTCCCCACGTTAATCAAGTGCTCTGTGCTCCTGAGTTTGATCTGATCTTGCTGATCCTTCTGTAGCCCCCTAAGTGTTGAAGGAAAGAAGAAAACCTATATGATGCTCCTCTCACTCCCAGCCTTTCTTTGTTCTAGCTTTGTTTTAAAAAATTAACTTTCATGTTTTCTTGGAGCTGTGAAAGCCATTACAGAAAAGACCAAACCAATTTTTCTTTCAAGTATATGTGATTGTTTTCTACTTCCCTAAAAGGTTAATGTTTAAAATGAATGATGGTTAGTGGGGAAGAGGAGAAAGAAAGGTTTTTCCTGCTTGCATTTCTCTCAGCTCGCACAGCATGGAGGTATTGCTGTTTCCTTGCACCGCTAGCACTTCCGCAGCCTACAAAGCTGTTGGCCCTTGGGTGGTGGCCTCCAAACCAGATTCAGGCCTATTGATGGATGTGCTTACAGAGGGAATCATTTTGTCCTCCTCTTTCCTCTCTCATCTGCTCTTGATCAACAGTTTTCTGCTGCTGCTGCTGCCTCCAAGGCTTTCTGTTTCCTGCCAGCAGATCAGTTATCAAGTCCCCTATACAAACTAGCACCCATGAATCCACAGCAGCTTCACCACTTAAATCTGGGCAAAGATTCCTCCTGTTACCACTTTACCAGTGAGCTTATGGAATGAAGTAAACAGAATTAGAATGAGATAAAAGCATAGCTAAAAGAGACACAGCAAATGTAACAGTCCTCACAAATTTAAGAAGAGCAGCATGAAATAAACCTGTCAGCAATGAGGGTTACCTATTGCTTGTGCTTGCAACTTCACAACAGCAGTGGGAAGAGAACTCAGTTCTTCTTGCTTCCAAAATCTGACTGAGCTGGCAAATGATACAAGCTCTGCAGCACAAAGCAGCAGGATCCCAGCCTACAGGAGGGCAGCGACAACAGGCAGGAAGCCACGCTGTATTCATGCCATACAGAAATAGTGTGGGCCCACTCTGAAAAGCCATTGGATTATCCTGGAATAAATCCATTGGAAAACACTATTACTCCTCATTAAATCAAAACCTGCTGGCCTACAGAAAAAATTAGTAGTGCTGTGAACTCTCCTGGGGCTTGAAAATATAAAGGAGTTTGACATTATGGAAAGAGCCGCAGCAGAATATAATTCTTCGCAAGAGGGAAGAAAGTAAGGAAATGTATTTAGTCAATGACTAGTTTAGTCCAAAAATACATGGCTCAAAATCTCAATATAAATCTCATAGTGCCTGGAGTTCCTGTTGGATATGTTAGCCCAAAAATCAGAAAACATTGACCCAACAGTATAAGTTAAGACATCCATCACGTTTCAGGAAGATGCTAAATGAAAAGCATTTAATTTAACAGGACAAACATCTAAACTTATGCAGTCATCTGTTGGTGATCCCTGATGTTTATACCAAAAGTGGTAATTTTGAAACCAACAGATGCTAATTCATGGTATTCAGATTTCTGCAAATGCCTCTGTCAGAAATCTGAACCTAAGCTGGAAGTCCAAGCCTTGTACTTCTCTCACCTAGGTAACTTCATATTTTGCCATTAATCTCTTTCTTCTCTCCATGTATCATCCATTCAGATTCATTCTCTCTTGCTTTTATACTAAGAATAATTCGGACAAAGTATGATCTCGTGGTCACAGAGGATGCCAATATTAAAATAGCTAGGCTTGGTTTTGTTTGTCTATTGTTGTTGTGTATAATAACTTCATTTGTATTCCTTAGTTCAGTCTGGTTAAATCACAACCTCCTTAGGGCAAAGACTACACTCTGTGTGCGTGTCTATGCAATTATGAAAGCTTAGGAGAGAAGAAACCTAGACCTTGGTTAGGGCCTGTGGGCACTCCTGCAGTACTAAGGATAAATCCAGAGAGGCTGCCTGGCCACATAACGCTGTAAAAAAAAATGATCAATGAGTATTGCATGTCATGGTGGAAAAGTGAACAAGAGGGGGAAAAAGAATTACCTCTGTGGATGGCATAGCTGGGTTGCACTTCATTATATTGCACTGGTGTCACGCAGAGTGTGATAAACTGTTGAGACAAAAAAAAATGAAACTCATGTCACAGGCAGTGTAAGGAAGTACATTGCTAAGGGTGCATTAAACTTTGATGGCTCCATTTATACATTATACATGTGCAAGTCAGCAAAGCTGTGCTGGCGATAATTTTCCAGAGGAATCAGCTAATAATGTTACAGCACATGCTGGAACAAACTATTGCATAGGTTGTTGTTGCTTTTTTTCTGGTTTTCCTTTGCTTATTAGCACACAAAATATGTAATGCTCCACACTATTTCATGCCCTAGGGTATGGTCCAAAGAGGAAAGCAAAGGGGAGTTGTAAGGAAGATTGATAGAGCAATGCTTTGCCTCTATAACCAGCATGCTGATGAAGAGGAGATTAAATCTGGAAGTCCCCTTATGTTTGAATCACCTGTGACTCTCAATCTTAAGGAAAAGCCCATTGCACAAATTATGCAAACCGTACCACAAGAAACACGAGCAATTTTAGGAGAGGCTGGACTCCTTCAAAGCCTAAGGCCACGGGTGTTTAGAAACCATGCTGACAAACAGCATAAAATATGCTGATAGAGAGGGGCTGACAGCAAAGAAACCAGCTGATACTTCCGTAGTTTTCTCCTTTGAAGCAGAACTCCAGCTGACTACATGCTTGGAATATGAAAAAAACAAAAAGGATGGCATAAGTTTTGTCCTCAACAAACAATGCGGAGAAAAATTATTGCTGCAAAACGAAACGCAGAAAGCCTAGCGAGTCAGGAGAGGGCAACAGCAAATCTCAGGGAAATTTTGCATTTTCATCCCCTTGAAAGGAGAATCTTGCACAAAGTGCCAACTAGTCCTGATTGGACATGTGCTTTCCACCAGTAATTCTCCAGTTTTCCAATAATTCAAGCACCTAGAAAACTTCAGTTCCACAACAGCAGGTGAAAGGGCATCATCTGTCTCTGTCATTTGCTGAGAACCCCTAAACCTCAGATAATTTTCCAGGCACCAAGGAAAATGTAAGACTTGCTCCACTGTTTCTATGGCAAACAAAGGAATGAATGCATATCCTCCCTACCCAACACATGCTAACCTCAAAGATAAGACAGAGACTAACATATTCTGAGTCATATGAGCAGTAGCAATACGTTAATCTGAAAGCAGGTATTTCTGAAATTTGAAAAAGTTCTGGTAAGCGATAAAATGGTCCCATGAGTCTATTTAAATATCTATGGCTTAAAAGAGGACTACAGGAGAACTGACATAAAAATGCTCTGAAGCAACAACTGAGTTCTTGTTCTCTGTTTGCCCAGCTGATGAGTCTTTCCTCAGTGCTAAAACTTCTTTATATACTATCATAACAAGTAATGAAAACAACAGCAAAAGCAATAAGGATCTCTAGTTGAAGTGGAACTAATTTCAGACCATAATCCAGCAGGATTATGCTCCCCTTCACCCAACGTGAACAGAACCAGAAACACACAGTAACTTGTGTAAGCCTCTGTTCAGTTCGAGTAACTTTCTTTCAATACTTGTGTACTGAAAAAGTTGCACCCTGAATTTAGGTGTGGCTGAATGTTTTGCCTATTTCCAAGCAATTCTGTGCTTGTTGCGGGATTAATCTCTATGGAAAAAGATGAATTACTCTCACTACAGAGACAGAGTATGCCTTGGTCACCGTTCACTGCTATCAGTTTAGCTCTTACAGCCCCTTTTCCAAGTTATTCACTTTTTTTTAGGCATTCCATTCTCACGCCTTGCTGTAGCTTTTTTAAAATTCTGAGTTCTGCATGGCATTGGTTTATTTCGTACAGCACCTTGCACAGCAGGGCTGTTCTCCCCGACTGCTGCCATTACCGAGAAGGAAATACAAAGAAGGATGCTTCTTTACTTGGAAATCCCTGGGTGCTATCTCAGTAGCACATAACTACCACAAGCCCTGCTTGCATTTGCAGGATACAAAATTGAAATTCCACCAACAATGTCAGAAACACAAAGGACAAGCACTGGAATTGCTTGTGCTTTATAGACACTTCCTGACAGAGCTTATCTCCGCCTCTACAATGTGTTGTTATTCCGGTAAACACTGTATGTTGGTTTATTATGGTTAATGAAATGCAGTCCTAACAACTCATAAGATACAGAAGGACTCCTAGAGATCCTTGCAGGGACTGAATAATTCAATGTGCTGTGGTTAACAGGAAGAAAAATGTGGGAAAGAGATGATTATTAGTGTAAGAAAAACAAACTAGAGGCAACTTCATGACCACAGGGAACTTTTTATTACTTTCTGGCATTCAGGTCTCAATTACCAGAGACACAACTCAGATCATGAAGAAAATTTATCTCTGGCAGAGGTAGGCTGCTTTATTTCAGACCTCGGAAAGAGCGAATGTTTTGATAATGAAGTTAAAGGAAAAGCAGAACGTCCCAATTTGAGAGTAGCCTGTTCTGATCATGACGCTAGTGCTCTGCTAGGTCAAAAGCAAATCAATAATGCAGCCCTTGGGAAGGCTCTTTTATGAAAAATTCTGTAAATTGATGCTTATGTGCCACTGGAAAAGAATAATATTTTCTTTGAGGTGCCTAGATCTCTGGAGATAAAGAGAGGTTGTATGGAAGCTAAGGCATATTTATATACCCACTGTATAAATACACACAGTGCAGCTGAACTTATCAAATTTAAAACATGAGAGACAGAGGGAGGTTCAGGGAAGGCAGCCCTGCTACAGCCTGTATGAAAACATTTATTTCCTTAGGAGGCAGAATCTGACCCACTGTGTATGAGTGAGCAGGGGGAAAAAGCTCACGAGGGACCTCCCTCTGGTGTGTCGTGCAGCTCATTAAAAGCTGGAACAGAGCAGGTGAGTTTTGTAGGAAGGGGATTTTCAAAGCTTTACTTTCTTTGAAGAGAAAATCCACTGGACAGGGTTGAAGAGCAGCTGGGGGCTGGACCACACACCTTTGCAGCAATCCTGTGCTACTGCTATACTCATAACTTCGCTGATTTACACAGTTTGGGCAGCTTAACTTACATGCAGAATATTAAATAAATTTTTTGTTTAAAAAAGAATTCCACTTGTACAGCTGTTTTATTCATGACACACGAATTATGAAATACCTCTCTTGGCTTCTACCCTTATGAGGCCAAGGAAATCAAGAAGCACAGGTACATGCTAAAAGACTCATTAAAAGACGTAAAAGATTCCCTTCAATGCTGCTGAAAGGAGCATGTGTTTGCGTGCACATGTGGGCACATTTGTAAAGTTTTTTTGGTTCTTTCTAATTCAAGGACTAAAGAAGGCTTTCAACAACCCAAGCGTAGGCTAGCTACCACTAATTCCACCAGCCAGTTCTCACCATTAACCAGATAGTGCACCAGTTAGAGCACAAAGATGCTGCAGGCTTTACTTCATGGTTACAGCCACAGCAACATTTATGGGACCATCTTAGAGACTTTGCCCTTCCCGTGCTGCCTGCACCCTACCTGATCTTCTGGACTGAAACACCAGCACAGACACAGCCCCCATGCCTACCAAGGGCAGGCTTTCAGAATAAAGCGAGGGCTGTCTATTAAGGTAAGACACCCGGGAGCAGCACAGGGAGTTCCTTCCACATTCACAGCAGTCATAGTCTGCAAGATGCACAGAAATAGTTTTCCAGCAGGTTCCAGGGCACACAAAAGGGAACATTCTGTCCACGGTTGAACAGAAGAAAGAGACAGGCTGTTTAAAGAGGCCTTGGGAAGGTTTCAGAGGATATTGTTTTAAGTTAAAAAAATAACTAGGGGAGACAAAGTATTTAATATTGGAATTTTGTCAAGTAGCTAGAGATGCCCGTTTAAAGAAAGGGAAAAAGCATATACCTGGGAACATGCCTCTGAGCACATGGACTAGAGCAAATATTTTGACTTCATTAGTAATTCCATTACCCTAATTGGTACAGAGTCAGACTAGAACATTTTTTTCCTCAAGGTGCATTAAAATAAAGTTTTATCACAGGTAATAAAAATCAGTATAAATGGACTCTTCTGCCTACAGCTTTATTGAAAATACACACATTTTTAGCCCTGTTTCCCATGAAAACAACACATAAGCTTTTACTGCGGTTTTATGTCTTAGGCTGTGTCTTTGAGTCCCCAAATAAATCTGAGACAACTTGGTCAAACATAACAGAGGCGCAGGAGACACAGATCACAAAAATTCTACAGGGATTTTGTTAACAGGTAAATATAAACCAAGATATGCAGCAAGTGTCCCAACAGAATGAAGACTGGCAGCATTTCAATGCAAAGCAAAAGCCAAAGCCCTAAGCCCAGAAAAGCTTTCATTAGATCTATGATCTCTTGAGTGCTGAAGTCAATTAACCATGATGATTAATCCATAGGAAGAGCCATGATTCAACACTTCTGGTATTCAAAGGTCCTCTGCCTCAAAGGTGTAATGCGTGGCCATGGAAGTCTATTCAGTAACCTTGTGGGGCAGGAAAAAGGAAAAAACAAAAGCCAAAGCAAGAGAAAAGTTATATTGGACCATACTTCATATAATCACACTGTAATTACCCAACAATTAACAGTACACAATGCATTTGTTTAAGCCTTTCTAAAATTGCTACTAATTTATGTAACTGGAAATGCACCAAGCAAGCAGGAATAATTACAACCTAAATATGATGCAGTTAAATATCTAGAGTTTAACAGCACTTCATTAAGAACAATATCCAAGGCTGTTATGTTGTCATGAAGTTAGCCTACTAGTCATAAGCATAAGCATTATTTACATAGCTGAAAACAAAACTGGGATGTAATTCCACTGTCATTACACACAGGAAACTGTAAAGTTATGACAGTCACTTATAAAAAGTGACTTTATACCCTACTTTAATCATTCACCTTGTCAAACACGGGGAAGGTTAAATGTACTACAAAGCTGAAAAGAGAGGAATGTCTATGAGACATTTTTCAATCATCTCAAGTTTCCATTTCCCCCCTGCTATTTTCCCCTTAAGGTTTGAAATAAGACTCCAGCTTACTGCAACCGCAATTTCTGAAGCTGTGCCTCCTTGGCACGTTTTCTGTTGTCTTGTTCTGTGCACACGGATTGCCCAGATCAAACACTTTCCACGAGCAAACATCTTGCCCACTGCATTAAGCACAGCAGTAGTGAAACACTCAGGGAGTAAACACTGCACTTAACGTAAACTTCTCACCAGATGCCATGTAAAACAAATGCAACTTGTGAAACTCTCAAGCTTTCATAGAAATTGACTCATGTCTGTTATTTCAGGATATTCCTTTAGGCAGTGCAGCTGGGATGAAGCTCTAAGGCTTCCCTGCACCCTCTTCTCCTCTGGTTTGGACATAGCCATCCAGAAATTATTGTCTGCAGCCACAGAGGCAAATGAAGGCAG
Organism: Syrrhaptes paradoxus; assembly: GCA_013400615.1. Taxonomy (NCBI): domain Eukaryota; kingdom Metazoa; phylum Chordata; class Aves; order Pterocliformes; family Pteroclidae; genus Syrrhaptes; species Syrrhaptes paradoxus. The sequence goes on along the minus strand of VZTO01024392.1, from coordinate 147,037 downwards.
AGCATGCCAGGCAGCTAACAGGACACTTGCACCTGATAGTACTGGAACTAAGAGGCCTCCTCAGCACACAATAAAAGCCCAGGAAAGTTGAGATCAGACAGAAGAAACAGCAGAGGCAGGACCTCATAATCACAACTTTACTCTTTGACTCAATACAAAGGTTGTAATTCAATTTCAGAGTTCTGCTTCAGTGCATCTCTTATGATGTTGGCAGAGAAACTCTCAGCTGCGTTAAAGAATTGTATCAATCAGCAGATAGATGTTATTTTATAGAGAGAGAAAGCAAGAGAAAGACAGTTTATATGTGTGTGTCTGCACTATGTTCAAATTTAATTACTTACAATTATAAGGTAGTGGGATGTGAAACACTAATTGAAAATTTTGGGTGCTTACGTCTCGAAGTGTGAGAAGAATTTGTGTGCCCATGTGGTTAATAGGAAAGGGATTTTATTTTCTAGATCATTGATTTATCATCATTAAGGGCCCAAATACAGAGTTCTGTAAGTCAGCTTCAGGAATATGTTTTTTCCATTACGTTTACACTCTGTCTAAAATTGCCTCTAGCACTGTGAATGTTAAAATTGACTGGATTCAATTTAGTGAGATCGCTTTCTTGCTCTGTCAGGGGTTATTTATCTCATTTAGCTTTTGTAATGGAAGATTTTTTTTTTTAAATAAAGGTCCACATAATTATTCTTTTTTATTAGTAAAAAACAAGCCCAAGCCTGTATTGATTTTGAATGGTAACAATGTCTTGATGGCACCTTTTGTCTAAATATACTCAACTCTTGCCAAACAGAATCTCAATAATCAGAAGTGAGGCTTTTGTTTTATTACAGGCTACACAAGAACAAATCCCCTTCAGCAACCTGAAATTCCTTCTCCATCCAGTGCAAAGGCCCATGGGGTACTTCAGAACATTACACGAATTAAGAGGCAAAATCCATCACACCTTACATCAACTTTACTTACCATCCAGACTTGTGAGAGTTTGTAGAAGAGAGACTGGTTATAAAAGAGAAGAGAGAATGCCCTGGAGGAGCTAACCTTTACCTCCAGAAAACCTAGGAGTAGCATCAATACTAATCTTGGAAATTTCTTGTTAGCTCTTTTTTTGTGCAGCTGGAGGAAGCAGTTAGGAAGAAGATTAAGCGTCTCATAACAGCTTCTTCCTAGATCTTATTTGCTCATTACTCCTTCCAAAGACGACCTTGCTGGAAGCAACTCCTCTGCTCTGCCAAGTCACCTCACCAGTTTTCAAACTAGCTACAAGTGCACCAGCACTACATTAACTGCCCAAAAATTCTGGTTAAATTTTTGAGCAATCAAATTATGGGTATCATCAGAATACACAGAATACTGCAGAATACCATTAGCTTTCTTTTCAGCTTTCAGTTCCACGAGAGCCAGCTGAGGATGCTGCTTTTCATGGTGATAAGATCAATACACGAGAAAACGGAGGATACCTGTCTCCGAGAGGAGAGCAGATGGCTAGTGTAATTTACAGATTGCCAGAGAAATGGATGAATAGTGCAACAACAACATATAGAATTAATGTAAGACTACATAAAGAACGCGGTCTTGTAGTCAAGCATCTGCCCCAGTCTCAGGACAGATGGGTAAGATGTTCGATTTTTCAAGTAACGCTATAAGAAGAGGCATTGTGTTTATCTTCCTGGGCCTTGGTCCCACATCTGCTATGCTTTCTGTATAGTGCTTATTACAATACATCAGTCACTAAGGACTGTTATATATATAATACTAGTATTAAAAACACACAAAAGTATAAATACACGCCTATACTGCAAGAGCCAAGTGAAAATGCCTAGTGCTCAGTCACCCTGTAGGCAAACGGCTTTGTGCCAAGGCAAACTGCTCCCTCTGGTACCAGTAACAGCTACAGGACCAAGACACATTAGTAAAGGCCGTGGTAGTTCTGAGGAAACAGTACTCCTAATGATTTATTTATTCATTAACTCCTACAGGAACAGCAATCCATTCACCCTTCTGCCCTCCCTCAGTACCAAAATACTTACATTTTTTTCTTGATTTTATTTTCTTTTTTTTTTTTCCTTCACTGAATGCCTTTTACACAATAAGCAAGTTTTAATTAAATTTTTTCAAGGTTGCAATTTCAGAACAAAAACCACAAAGAGTCAAAGCACTCACTTTCACAAAAATATATTGTCAAAGGGCCATTTGCTGTAAAGTACAACTCTGATCTGCTACAAGCATGCATCTTTTCCCTGGTACGACATACCTACTTTTGCCTTCCTTTTATACAGGAGGATTTGGAGGAAATAGGTAATCATTCTGTTGGGCCAGTGGGTATCTCCTAATCTTATGTAAAAGGAAAGAGTCTTAGTTTAAAGTACCAAGTATCTTGCAGTAAGTATGCTTCCCTCAGGTTTGGTTTGAAAACTTCCATTTAACTGCTACTTAAAAATCAGCTTGCAGCACTTACAAAGAGATTCATAATCGAATACATGCCTCTGTTCAGGTCCTGTTATAAGACAAGTCCCTGCATCTGTTAAAAGGCATTGAGGGATTCTGCTCTTGATAACAACAGCTTGCCTTACTGGGAATCTACACAGGGGTGGGAATACTTGCTCTGTCCACAGTGGAGGTAATCGTCAGGTGTCCTGCTTTTCCAGAACTCACTCTGAAAGCAACCAGGCTGCCATTGCTGATGGAAGACTTAGGTGCCTGTTATCGTTCTGCACATCCTGGTTTCCTTTGGTAGCCAACTCCAACAAATGAGCAGTGAGAAAAGGAACATGAAGCGTGTTGCAGAGGACACCAGTTCTGCAGTCCAAGCGTGGCCAGAGAGCCCCCGTGGGAACCAGGGTTTTAGGGCACGATGCCAGCCTCATCACTGAAAGATGAGGCCTACAGATCTTACACTGAAAGTCAACTCTTCCCCATTCTCAGGTCAATAAAAATAAATACAGGCATGAAATTATTTTGGGAAAAACTTTCACTTTGGGTAGAATTAGCTCGTCTCTGTACTGGGGAACGCTGAAACAACGGTTTCACACATGTAACTTCTTCAGGCCTTCTAGCATTGTCTTTCCCTTATCTTCCCTAGGTAGCAGACAAAAAGCCCACTCTCCACTGAACAAAGACCACCTGGTTTAGTTAAGGTGACCCAGTAGACCACAGCATTTTCCTTGAGTTCTTAAAAGTGCAGTGAGGCTGACAGCAACTTGTTCCTCCTCCCCTGCTGAGCCAGTCTCCCATATTTCTTATTTCTCTCACCTCCCACTAGCACAACCAGTTACATCCTTACCTGCCCTTTCGCTACTGCAAACCTTGCATGAATTTTCTATTTGATTTCTTCCAGCAGGAGCCCTGTGAAAGCTCAGATTGGCTTCCTGTAGAGGAGAGAATACCAGTCTATCAACACCAGGCTGGTGGAAATCAAATTTGCTGTTATGGTTCTTGAAATAGAGATCATTTTTTTCTGTAGCATTAGCTTCTGTGCCGGTCTGTCTTCCCAGCTGGGCTTATAGCACTGAGGATACTGATTGCTAAACACCTCCCAACGAGCACATATTAGAATTCAGACATTTACAGTCATCCTGACCAATCTGTGGAAATACAGTGACAAGACACATTTACAGCTGAGCTACTAAACCTTCTTCCTTGTTGTCTGCAGGTAGCCAGCCCCAGGCACACACTCCTGAGCTGACTGATGCTGACATGGACACAGTATCCCAGCATTTAGTGGACACCCACACAACTGTACATTTGTATACCTATTGTCAGCAAATGCTTGAAGACCGATGTATATCTCTTGAACATGTCAGCCAACGAACATACATATCAATGTCTGTCTGATGCATATTTATTTTAAAGTACAGCACGCTCATCTGAGCAAGCGTTGGTGTACGAGTTTAAATCCCTATCTTAGCACGTCTCGCCCCTGTGAAAGCACGTCCCTACGAGACCATGTGTGTAGACATGCATGTCTTGAGCACACAAGTGACAACCATACACATTACCTGCGATTCTCAATCAGGATACGTGTGTATATTCATGTGTCAAATGGCTGGTGGGTCTTCCGAAAAGCAACGCTACAGGGCTACTGCTGTAAACTGTCTTGTGATTTGAAGCAATAAAGCAATCAGCCTTCATACTAGGGAAAAGCCAGGAGTTTTAGAATGATTGCACCTCTATCTAACAAATTCCCTCTGATACCTCCTTTTCTTCTACTACAAAATTAGCATGGACCTGGAGAGCTTATTAGCATGGGCTCTAAACTTCATCTGTAATGTGCTCACATCTCAATATTGTAACAGGAAGACAGGGAAAAGCATGAAGGGTGAAGATCTATATGCAGAGAAGCTTCAGGCATTAATGAGCGAGGCTTGATTAAAAAACAAACAATCCTCCCCACCCACCCGCCCCTTGGGAACTGTTCATCTGTTGGGTATGGATGACTTTGCAATCCGTTTGCTAACAGTGATGCCTCTTACCTATGAAATACCACAAACATGGTTTTAAGTTCAAGCCCGATATTAAATGTCAGAGATGCAAAATCCGCACACTCAAGTACAGCATGAAACCTGCACAGAACATGATACCGTAGATTGGAACAGCGTATTCCCAATTCACAGTGAGAAACAGACAACTGAAGCAATGCTTCATTTCCAAAGTATAATACATCTTCGTTACTGTCCATATGAATGGGCAGGACATTAAATATTCCTTCTCAGCACTACAGCAGTGCAACCTGCATCCAGATCTGGAAGAGCAGTTGTATTTCCAGAGATGCTTTTAAGAGGTGCCTGAGAAAAACCAGCTCATGACAGGAACCAGGTAACGGGTGGATAATACACAAATCCATTTGCTAAACGCCACTTGAAAAATCACAGGCAGCATAATTGACTTTTACAGCTTGGATAATGTAGGTCACTGCGTTAGTGCAACAAGGAAATGAATGTATGTTGGAGTGAAAGACAGAAGGGAAGTAATTACAAAATATAGATTAAATAACCATCAGATAACAGGCATAATAGTAAGAACAACTAGGGTGAAGATAGAGGAGAAACAATTTGTTAAATGGATTGTAGCAGAGTTCTAAGAAATAGCTGGTCTCAGATGTTAGGCTCTTCTTTTTTCTCCTTCACTGCAAACTCAATAGAATAAAGTATTCCTCCCCTTTTTGGAGCTGATATCTTACTTCTCATGGTATCGGCTTACAGCTTGCTCAGTCTAGAGGGCTATTAAGTTAGAACTAGACTATATTAACACATAGTTCTTAACTTGGAGAAACAGGAAGCCATAAAATCTCCAACAAGTAAGAGGGATCACAGTCCAATCCTGCAAAGCTCTGAATTCTGGCAAAGGCTTACTAAAAGCTTTGCATTCTCAGTGCTTTGCAGTTTAGCCCAAAGCAGTAAAAAAAACCCAAACACACCAAACCCAAACACCCAAAAAAATAGCTGCTCTCCCCGTAAACAAATTAACAACCCCAAGAAACTCAAAACAAAGGAAAAATATGGCACAGGGGCCTAGATAAATATGCAGGTATGATTTTTCTTCCCTCTGCATTAAACAATTTCTGTCCAGCCTGGCTTAGCAGCACTCTGAACTTACCAGTAACAGACAGCTCTTCAGTGAACTCTAAAAGAAACATTTGGAGGACTGTCCGTCTTCCAGCAGTTCGGTGTTTTCATATCACATCAAATCACCATCACAGCTACCACTCCTTCAGAGAAGGCCCATGGCAGCAAATCAACACACAGATCTAAACTTCTATTTGCTAGAAAAGTGTCTGTGCAAACCTACAGTGAGTGACACCCGAGATGATCAGGGTGGAAGAGGACAAGGCAGAAGGGATATAACACAGTCACTGCTTGTACTCAGTCAGTACCTTGTATCAATGTTTAAGTGACACTAACCTGCACTTCAGAAGAAGCACCCTTGTTCATCTCAGTTCCTGCAAATTCATATCCGCTAGCTGATGTGCAGATGACACCCAACAGCATTCTGATTGTCATTCTAGTAAGGCCAGGGATGGAAGCTGGAAGAAAAGACTGAGTGTCACTGAAAACTTACTGGATGTGAGATACACGATTTTCATACTGAAGAGGAACAAAACCCATCAGCTCAGTGTCCCTCACACAGCTGCCTCTGAATCTAACTCTGAGATCAAAGGAGGTTGCCACCTATAAACCTCTAGAAATTGGAATACAGGAGCCTCACGGGTACATATATGTCACCTAGAAAGGTGCAGAACATCATTACACATAACATAGGAGGCTATGAGCCAGCTCCTCTTTGTCCCACAAGTGGCATAGCTAAGGAAAAAGGGGACAGTAAAAAGGGCTGAGTTTTAACATTTTTCTCCCTTAAGAAAATAAGAATTTAACACCGGCTTATCATTCACATTTGATCATGTGCTAGGACAGTTTAACACATAAACACAGCACGGGGAGGGTCTAAGCAGCAGGCCTCACTCTTGCTCATTCACTGGCTAAGAGTGGGAAAGGAAAAGACGTTCATCTGCTAAAACCTGATCCTTGTCTTTTCCCACAATGAGGGGCAGCATTGCCTCATCTGGTTATTTTCAACACAGGCCCTAACCTATGTTCTCCTGAAGCATTACTTCTGCTGTATGCAGCTCGTAGCCCGTGGCGGCACTGGATCATCCTTGTCCTCTGTTGCTCTGTTCATTAATCACTGGCTCCTCTGAATGCGAATGAGTCCTGAAAGGAGCCAGGTGAAAGGAATGGCAATTTGCGCACAGCTTGATAATTACGCATTTTTCAAAATAAATTAAAGCCAGAGCTAACAGCAGCACACTGTTTTCAGAAGTCCTGCTTATACAGAGAAATTAATTGGAAAGTACATCAACTGGAAGCACTGCTGAATTCCAGCACGGAATTTATTTCCCCATTGTTCCATAGCAGCTCCCAGACCACTTCCCAAACAGAACCTCTCACCTCTCCTCAAGCTGCGAGGGAGATAAAAGGAAGCATAAATAAGTGCTACTGATTTGAAACCATCTTTGGAGAAAGCTTGTTTCTTCACAGAATAAAGCAGTGTCTGGGAGGGAAAGGAATCACAGCCTTGAGTCCATCTTTGCTTTTGGGTTACCCAAGGCAGCAAAGCTCCAAGATCAATTAAAACAACAAGGTATATGGCAATGAGTAGTTTTACAATAGAAACGCTTCAAAATAGCTCTTTCATCCCAAGACACACAAATCGGGGTTTGGGTGAACAAGCAGCAGATAAACACAATGTGCACAAATTATCTACGTTCTTTTCGTCTCAATGAAGAAATTTCATAAACAAGCAAAAGATGAACTCATCCACTCCAGAAGTACAGGCTTTTGGTTACTTGCTGTGGAAAGTTATCTAAACTCCAGTCCAAACACTTTTGGCAACTTGCCACTCAGTCTGAGGTATGGAAAAGAGGTAACCTCCGAGATTCCTGGGTCACAAGACCCAACAGAGAACGCCACAAGGACCCTGATTTAGAAGAAAATCCTTTCTCCTGAGTGTGCTAAGCATACTAGCCAACAGCAACGTTAGGGCAGTCTTCTGAGCTATTTCTACAGTAGATTACGGAAGGTGGGGTTTTTTCTTGGTTGTTTTTTATCCTGTTTATTCTTTTCTTTTTGTACAACTGCATGCCTTACCAGCTTGCACGTGTTTAAAAGGGCAGCTCTGCATAATAAATTCAATTTGTGTAATCAAATATTTTAGGAGATAAGTTCTAATTCGTTGTTCTCACAGTTCTTCCCCCCACTCTTCATAAAACTGCACCCAGCACAGCAGGAATTTATGCAACATAGCAGGGATAGGACAAGCTGGGTTTCACAGAGGTTTTATAGCCCACATTTATAGCCTAAATGACACCTACATTTCAGCCAAAGCATAGCTGTAACCACGCTCCTCACCTACATTAGTTATTCATATCAAGGCTATGCATACTTCAGGAGTAAAATACTACTGAACTCAATGACAGTTTGATGATTAATGCCATGGGAACTGTCTTCACCTCTGAACTTCGCTGTTCACTGCTGCACATACAGTCCCCTGAATTACCAACACCACAGCCTCTCATCTACAGCAGAACATAGACATTCCCTATAGACCCCTACACCCTGCATCAGTAGTCCCTTAACATAATGGCATTAATTCCTTATCAATTCACCAGTTCAACACCCTTCATCAATTATGTTAATGACAAAGCTTCTCCTGAGTGCCAGTGTCCAGCAAAATGACAGATCTAATGGATCAGAGATAACCGAACTATCACAGAGCTTGCACATTTCAAAATATTTCCAAAGGGGAAAAAAACCAAAACCACCCAACAAACAAAACAAAGCATAGTGTAGGTTGCATATTAACGTTGATAACACTAAGCTGCTTAAAGTCAACAAAAGGATCAGTGAGCCATGTCTCTGCAAACCGCATGAAAAGTGCCAGTGGAGGCTTGTCCCTCGGTGCCTGGGAGGCCTGCCCAGTGCCATGCCACGGGAGCACCCCAGAGGTTTGCGGCTCCCTGGCAGACCTCCGCAGGTCTCGCTTCATTAACTCCTCAGAGCTGCTGCACTGCAGAGATAGGCAGAGCATCAGTGATTCTTTTTTGAAAAACTAATTTAAAGAGCAGAGCTGGGTGGGACTGGGGAGGCAGCAGCCAATTAAGGAACCATCAAACTTCTCTTAAAAACCTCCCTCAGTAATGGTCCCCCCTCCTGCCTCCAGCCAACATGGTAATTGTGTCTAATTTCTAAATTTTCATGCAGTTGCTGCATTTGCCTCCCCTTAATGAGATGTAAATGTGTTGCCAGTTTGTGGATTTGTTTAATTGCAGGGTAGCTAAACTGTGATTGGCCAGAAGGTTCATTTTTAAATTTATTTATTTAGCACACATGCAGAGAGCATTTTTAAGATTCTTTTCTCCAGCTAAAGGAGGGAGGGGAATGTATTTCTACTTTCCTGTTATGTTCAGGGTTCCGTCGCAAAGAAACCATCTGGTTTTCCAAGTGTTTGCTAGTGAACTTAAAAGGCTCCTGCTACATTCCAAGCGTTTGAAATAACTCTGAATACCTCCTGTTTGATTCAGGTTCCCAAGCTGGACTCTGATGCTCAGGGATCTTTGGTTCTCACCGAGCACAAGAATCACACGCAAAGCATTTTAAGTGGCTCTGCTACACAGTAATACTCACTCACTGGGCTCACTGGACTCAGGTCCTAAACTGGGTAAGAACAGTCATCATTACCTAGTCTAACTCCAGATAAGATCCACTAAAGCTTGAAGGAAACACTAACTGATTTTAGTATCTTTAACTTGCTGCCACTTCAGAGTTTGTACAAATACAGCACAGCAGTAAGAAATCTCCCAAATCTCAACAAAACTTTCCAAGTGTAAATAAAATCCTAATTTGCCTGCGGAACCTTTACTGCCAAGGATGACAATACAGAAAAGGCCTGGTTTGATTTGCAGATCTCAAAACATCTGGAAATGAGGAAATCATCTCCTACAAACTGTCCAGTTGGTATTGATGATGTAAGCAGAACCACAGGGCCATTTCTGCAAGGCACAGGTTTTGAACCAGACCCACTCAGCAGAAGGTTCTGGTTTTGCTGCTGTGTAACTCAGAGATCAATTCTTCTACTCTGCTGCTACTTAACAACAATTAGTCTGCTGAGAAAGAATAGTTTTTTTCAATACTAAAACCACTGTATAAATAAGATATTAATTTTCAGAATTCCTTTAACATTCTGGTTTCGATCAGTTTTATAGCACCTAATGCTGCTTTTACCACTTACCTTCATGTAATGACTCACCCATATAATTCATTGAGATGTGCACACATAAATTTCTCCTCATCCTCCCAGTAAACTTTTAAAGCAGCAGCATTTACCTTAGCGTTAGGCATCTTAATACAACACCTAGCACAACAGATTACCATCATCTACAAGCCACAACATCCAGTCTCAGGAAGGGTCCCTTGTCCATTCTGATGCCCTACAGGAATATCTAAGGCTACATCTTGTCCCCAAAACACTATTCCTACAGGAGCAGCAGACCTATGCAAACCTGTATTTAGACATACAGTGTCTTCTTGGGCTAGAAAGCCCAAACAATGACCCCTGACCAGAAACACCACACGTAGGAAAGCTTCACTTCCCGGCAAATCTGTCTAGGAGACACTGCAAACATCTGATTTGTAGTGAAAGATATTGCTGCGTAAGTGGTGACCATCTCACTGTGCAAGTCACTTCCACACAACCTAGAGAAAAGAAAGGAAGTTGATTTCAGCTCCATTTGCCTGTTATTCCACCATAAACAGATAGCCACAAAGGTAATCAGGGTGCCCCAGGGCCAAGGGCATCACTTCTCCCAACCATTGTCAGTAACGGCCAATAACACAGGAGGGCAAAGTAAAGGAAAGTGACAACAGGGAAATAATTTAGCCTTTAACTGACATGTTATCCAGTTAAAAGCCATTTACCTTCTGCTGCTCGGTGTGTCATTGCTCATTTTAGTTTTGAAGTGACATCTCCCGAAGTACCATTAACATGCCAGCAGTGAAAGGGAATTTACAGAGTATGCACCCTGGAGAATTATAGCTTGGGTGATTGTGGCGAAGGAAAGTAGTTTGTGGACTCTCTTTATCCTTACAGCTCCCACCCCATCCAATTCAGAGCATCCAGAAAGGGAAGTATCAGGCAACTCCACTGCTGTCACCTTTTTCCTGCAGCACAGTATGACCTGATAATGCATTTCAGCAGCAATTATAGTCTGGAAGGATCCCCTAGCACTCAACAAAGTATAGCATTTAAATCCCTCTTTCTGGAGGAAGAAGGGTTCCATTCTACAACACCGGCAGCCAACACTACTGAGAGGGCCACGGGAACAACTTACCAGCAATGTAACTGTCCTGGGAAAAGCACAAAGAATTATAGCATAAAACTGAGGGGAATTTTTGTGCAATAGCATGACCCAGAGTAAAGGGTTTTCTTCCAGAACTAGATTCCTGCAGTCACAAAAATGACACACAAGACTGGATGCCCATGCAGCTCATAAAAGACAGCACTCAGCTCACAGCTGCTTGTCTTGTATTTGATGTAGACATAGGACTAGTATCTTCCCTTCTAAAAATCCAGGCTAGCCACAAATAGCAATGGATTTCAAGCTAGCAGACAAACTGTGGATCTTAAAACGATCATGAGATGGTGAGGGTAAAAGACACCATTCATCACAGGCCAAGGAGGCTCAGGAAAAGCCCAAGTTATCTTGGAAGGCAGAATTACTAATGCCAACAGTATCAATACCTACCAGTCTAAGTTTGAGGTAGCAAACAGCTACAAGTCTGCCTCCACCGCAGTAAGGTCGGGCAGGATTCCAACCAGGCATCTTCCAGGGGAAACTGGGCAGACGGGAGAGGGGCAAATCCTCACTAACTGAACTCACTGTTGCCCTTTACTCGGATATATGCAGATGCCAGATGAATTTGCATTAGTTTAACGTGAACCACCACCACAGATAATGGAAAACAATACTGATGCTAATAAGAGAGCCGAGCAGAAGCTTTGAGATTCCATTTGCACACCAGCCGGGGTGCAGCTGATGAGGAACAACACCATGACTGCCTGCTCCAACCACCCCAACTCTGGGGGCATCCCCAGGGCAGCCTCCTTTCCTCAGCTCTTGGCAGGCACAGCCTGGCCGGGGAGAGACGCCTCGAGTGAGGAGCGGACACGTCCCGGGGGCAGGCTAGGCCACGGGGGAAAACATGATGGGAGCACTCAACAGAGGGAGAACCCCAACGCCTGCCAGCACACCTGCGCCTTCCCACAAAGGCACACGTGCTCCTTCCACCATCGGCACCCGCTTCTCGGCTCCAAACGAGGCCCCAGCGGGTGCACAACACACACCGAACTCCAGCCCTCGCCCACCTCCATTTTCCGCCCGAACACAGCTGCTGCGCGAGACGGAGGTGGTGTGTGGGCGGGGCGAGCGGCGCGTGGGGCGGACGGGCAGAGCGTGGCGTCGCCTATGCAAACACAGTGTGCGGGGAGCTGCCGGGGCTGGCGGCTGTTCCTGGGGCCGCTCCCTTTCGTGGCACCCTCAAGGTGGCAGTTCAGCACCACCTTGGGAAGGGCGAGGTGATGCCTTTGGAGAAAGAAAAAAATTTAAAAAAACACCGTGGATTGTGGGGTGTTTCCTCTGCATGGCGGTGCAGTGCGGATCGGCTGCCTCAGGCCTCCGTCTTCTGTTAGAAGCCATCGCCCCTGAGGAAAGGAGACCATGGGGTGACAGAGTGGAGGGGTGGTGGAAGGAGAAGCCGAGGACCCTGGTAAGTGCTGGGTGTGGGGGACACACGGGCGGGAGGAGGCCTGAGGGACGCACGTGCCTTGTGTGTGGTTTCCCCTGATCGGGGGCTTTTGGTGCCTAGAGGAGACGTGATGATCAATTTCCAGAAATATTTTTGTTTACTAAGTTGCCGGGTGCTGTGTAATGGCCTGTTTGAAATATACAAGCCTGTGGCCGGAAGGGCTTGAGGCAGAAATTTAGCACTTCTGCTTCAGGGGTGTTTGCAGCAATGGGACTGAGCCAGGTTTGGTGTTTCCCAGTGGTACTGAGCAACATCCCAGTCTCTGAGCTGTTGGTTTTGTGAAGAAAGTGCCAGGTGCCATGTGAAATGTGCATATGGGGGAGGGTTGCTTAATGAGTGACCAGAAAACAGCTGGTGTGCAAGGTGAACTTGTGCAAAGGTTGGCCCGTTAGGCAGGGGTTGGTGTAGGGTTTTTGAAGACTGTATGATAGAAGGAAAGCCTCACAAACTTACCTAAATGCACATCACAACAAAACACCGTGGAAACCTGGGAAACACTGCTTGGCATTCCCTGGATATTTTGATGCCTTGTGCATGTGGCACCCCAGAAACACGAGGGAGGCAGGAAAGAGGCATGGAGAGTGACTCTGTTAGCAAGGAGAGAGGGGGTATGGCAACAAATGCAAGCCAGCTGTGATGCTGGTGCACAGGTGTGGGCTGAGGGGGCAGTGGGCTACTTGCAGGCAAAAATTGTAATGCGTGGGCAAAGCTTTGTGGAATAACCATGCTGTGGCAGGGTGTGATTCAGAGGCACTGGCGCAGCTGTGTAGGGATTTATAACCTTTCATACTACTGAGCTATAATTGTGTGGAATTGTATGATAGGAGTTTACTCTGCTCCTGCCTGTGCGAGCTTCGGAAATTTGTTAGTTCCTTAATTTTCACCCCCTCTAAGATTTAAAATACTTATGTTTTTAGGAAGGGAATAAAGAAGCAGGTTATAATGGCATTGCTAGCTTGGCTTACTGTATCCAGCACTGTACTTTCATCATTTCTTGCACAGTTATTACCTTTGGCTTTTAGCATGTTATTATATAAATATTCATCAAATACAAAAGTATGCTGACCCAGAACAATGGAAATCGGCATCTCCTGGAGGAGGACTGGAGGTAGGGTGCCACATTATCTTGGGATTTCCTTGAATACTTGCATTTAATTCCTGAGATTTCTAAAGCAACTGAATAGTTCCAGACACAGGGTGGTACAGGAGCAGAATCTGTTATCCCACTAGTTGTTATTCCAGCAGGGCAAAGATCTGAATATTTACTGAGAAATGTCTGAACTAAGGAGGCTTGCCCCACTGAGAGATGGTGACCCAACTCTTTTTAAGTAATGTAGCTGCATGTTTCCAAGGGCAGAGAGGATAACTGCTCAGCAGGGGAGGAGGATGCTGCTGGGAAGGTTTGTCGTGTTTTGCCCTCTTTTTTTCTCCTTTCCTTTCAATAGCATCTCCTTCTGTGATCCATCGCACAGGGTTAGGCAAATGGTGATCCCTAATGCAAACAAATGGAACAGCTTTTCTGGCTTCTGCTCTCTGTGACTTCTTGACTCACAGAGCCCAGCTGGCATGTGACGTTGTGTGGGACATTTGGCAACTTTTTTCATGTTGATGGTTTGTGGAAAAATTGCTCTTCTACCATTGTTTTGGCAGAGGCAGTAGTTTTGGAGGAATGCAGTGGCGGTTGTTAAAGTTGCTCACTGGTGTTGAGACCAAATGATGAAAACGTATATGGCCCCTTCCCTTGGAGCTCTGCCAGCGTACACAGGTCCTGCTTCTGCTTGGAGACTGTGAGCAGCTGTGAGGATATACCCCATTCATGAGCAATTGCATTTGTTTCATCTTGCATCTACTGCAAACATCTGCGCCAGAATCCAGATCAGAAATGCTGAAATTTGCTTTAGTTCGGGGAGCACTGAATGAACCGCAGCCTCGAATGTCACAGGAACTCCTATTTTAACTTGCTGAATCTAAATTCTGAACAGTAACTTCTCCAGGGTCTCACTCCAATGCTCCTTCATAGCATATCCCCTCATCAGCTGGACAGAGCTTTTCTCGTGAACCCCTTTACCCTTTTGTCTTCCAAGGAAAAGTTATACTAGTATGGAGTTTGTGTTAATGTGAACACGCAGTGCCTAGGACTCTCCTGGGACTTTGCTCTCTGTTGAACCCATTTTTATTCATCCATCAAAAAGTATTAATTCTCCCTTTTGCATTTCTCTCTGCCTGGATTTTTTACTTTTTCATTATCTTTTAAAGCACTGAGGAACCCTGTACCCTTCTGCTCAAGCCACAAGATGATGAAGTTGTTTTTCCCTCCAGCTCTTTTCAATGCATCATTTAGCAGACCTCCTCTAACATGTTCCGAAAAGCTTCTCTTCTCGTAGGTGGAGAACGGGGAGGAGGATCTGTAGGCTGGTAGGACTATGGAGTTGAAATCCATCTAGGCTTAAATAGCTCAAGGTCAGCTGAGGATGGAAAGGACAAGAGCAGACTTCTGAAGACTTCTTTCAATGAACTGTTGATTGGAAAAGCTCTTTCAGATCCCCATGGAGCAGAATCTGGAAGAAATGTGTTTTCCGAAAGGAGGACAGCGGGTTAGTTGTTAATGATTTCAATAAAGCAAGAGAAGGCACATTAGGAGGTTGTCCATAAGGGTAAAAAAGGAGGCTGGTGTATTGCTCATTAGAGGTTTGCTAAAATTAACTCCATTACTGTGTTTGCTTTCATTGCAAACCTTCCATTTAATTGCAATTACCACTGAACTGCGAAGAAGGGACCCTGCTTTGTGCTACAGGTCGTCAGTATCAGGAGAAAACCCAGAGCTGAGATGTGCGAACTGCTGTTTTAGGGATTGTCTCAGTGGTGTGATTGAACCTGTTCAGCCTGGTTTTGCTATGCCGATACCTTGGGAGGAAAGGGGGGATTTGCTGTTCCTTTCCAAAGGTATCACATGTATTATTTCACAAGTATGGGTAGGAAGTTTGAATTAAAATAAAAAAAAAAAAAACAAAACCAAGAGGACCTGATCCAAAGGGTGATGAAATCAGTGACAGCTGTGCTATAGTTTTCTTTCAGCCTTGGATTAAGCCCAAACCCCTACAAATTTAGTTTCTGTAAGAAAGAAATGGTTTTTTTTTTACCTTTTCCCGCTCTATATTCTTGGATTTCCTTTGTTGTTCCTTTTCTCTTTCACAAGCTATTGGTTCTCATCTTGCCTTTTATTTACTGCCAGTTCTCTCATTATGTCAGGAATACTATACTGAAACACTGTTCTGTTTTCTGCATGCACCATTCTGTTTTCTGCATTCACAACCTTTAAATAAAGAAAAGGCTTTGCTGTTCTCTGTGAAGGTGGCTGCCAGTTGGCTGGTTAGCCTTTGAGTTTACAATGCAGAATGAGAAAAGGGAATAGCTGGAACGCTCTTCCAGCACTGGGAGGTATTTTGCTTTCATCATACAAATATCCAGTCCATTCAGAAAATGATGACAGAGACAGTTTTGGCTAAAGACACTAGGATACGTTGGGCAACTTTTTTCTTTCCAGTGAAATCCATGTGGATTTCAAGAGTCTGTCCACAGTGTGAAGACAGGGAGAGAGTTACCTTCTGTTCTTAAGGGCTTCTCTGAAACTTCCAAGGAGGTTGGCAGCTCATTTCAGCAAGTTCAGAAGAGAGAAGGGCTAAATTACACATGTGTAGAGTTGAACTTGTGGCTTCATGGTGTGAAGTTACTGCAAGCCTGCTGTTCCCTTCAGCCTCCAGTTTGTCCTCCTTTGCAGGTCCATGTGGGAGCAGCTTTTTCTGGAAACAGGAGCTGGTTTGGAAAGGGAAGGCTGCAAGAAGCAAAGTGAATGGAAGGAGAGAAAAGGAAAAAGAGGTGATAATTCTTTTGTGGAAGTAGGTCAGTCTTTAATGCTATGGCTGTCTCTTTGGGCTCCTTAGGAACTGTTATAGCTGCAGTTTGAGAGGGAGATCGTACTACTAACTG
The DNA here is from genome assembly GCA_013400615.1 of Syrrhaptes paradoxus. Lineage (NCBI taxonomy): Eukaryota > Metazoa > Chordata > Aves > Pterocliformes > Pteroclidae > Syrrhaptes > Syrrhaptes paradoxus. The sequence continues at coordinate 130,688 of VZTO01024392.1, read as the reverse complement.
AAAGCAGATGTTCTCTGAACTCAGTTAGATGCTAGCAATAAAATGCTAAGTGTTTGGAAAATGCAGTAATTCAGTCATGTGATTTTTATTTCTGTACTTTGTTCACTGACCCTACAATGGCACTGAAAAATGGGAGTAGATTGTATTTAGGAAGAAAATGGAAGATGGCTGTCAAAAACGTAAATAAAATGAAGTGGCTAAGCCCATTTTAATTAAAACTTGGGGTGAGGCGGTTATTTCATTCTTGTAGATGGTTCCAAAGCTCTGCTTCCCACTTTATGTTGATGTTCTGTGTCTGTGCATCTGATACAGATAAAGTTAATTCATAGAGCAATACAAATATGAGGCTACTTCTGGTAACATGCTGTGTTATCGGCAGAACTGGCTGCCAGGAATTATGCTGCTGCTTTCACCAATTAGTGCTAATGTGTGGGGTAGTCATAAAGTCCATAAATAGCAGGAATTGTGGGATTATGATTACCTGGTCGTACAGGAAGGTGCTCAGGTAACATGGAGCTAGGAGAGGATTAGAAATGTCTTGCCTTGTTCATTGATCATTTGGTATAGCTCAGGATGTAGAAAAACTGAGGAATGGGGCAGGTGGAATGACCATAAGTGAGTCTTCCCTCTGTGCTTAGCCAGAAATATCAGAGTAAAAACCCTGTGATTTTATCTCTACCCTGTCAAACCATAGATACCCATCGATTGTGAAAACTCAGTTTATCTAACTTGTGCCCTGGGAACACTGGGTGTTTTCACCCTGTGCTCACAGGGCTCTGGAAACGAGCCACAAATGAGCTTCAAAACTAGAGCATTGTTTGTGGCAAGGAATATAGGGTGTGAGGGAGATGTACAACCAGGAATCAGCGTGTGGCTTGGTAGACAGCTGCCACTGGAGAGGGGAGCTTGCTGTGCAGTTTTTTTCTGACTCTGCAACAGGTTTGTCTTGCTGTGCATTGGTTTGCCTAGCAAAAAAGAGTAATAACTGGAGCTGTGTAAAGAAACAGTGTTTATATTCAGCAATGTGCTGAAAAGCAGAAAACACACTTTTGGGGAAAGAAACATTTGTTACTTTCCCAGGGGGTGGAGAGAAAACGAAGAAGGAAATATGTGTTTCAGCTTGAACGAAACATTGATTTGTTTTGAAGGAAGCAGGGGGAGGGTGTTCATTCTATTACAATTTGGCATATTTTTAAAATAAAAGATCTTGGTGATGGAAAAAAAGAAAGCTTTAGGTTAAAAAAAGACAAAAGACCAAAAATATGTTTCATTTTTTTCTAATTTGTTTTCTTTGTTTGAAAGACTTTATAAATTTGTGTCACGCGTTAGGACCTCTACCTACATCTGTCAACAGAGTCTTTACTAGAACCACCTCCCCTTGTCTATTAAGAATGTTTTCTCCAAGGATTAGTGGTTATTTAGTGCCAGCATTGTTATTTAGTTAATTTCTGTGTGTATGCAAAGTGGAGAGACACAGAGCTTTCAGAGTGCTGGCGGAGGCTCAGCTAAAATAAAAAAATATAAACAATACCAGTTCCCACTGCCTTTATCCCTGTGAGACCTGATAGCTGCTGGAGCTGCCAGTGGCTGGCTCGTTATTAATGCTGAAGGGGACTCTGTTATGTTCTTATGCAGGTCCAGATACCACTTATTTCTTGTACTTTCTGGATGCTGCTCTTGAAGGACAAGTAGTTTTTGAAGCAGACCAAGGTTAGATCTGGCAACCTTTACTGATATTTCTGACTTTTTCCCCCTCCCTTGTCCCCTCCTCCTCCTCCTGTTTTTTTTTTGCATTGGTTCTCTGTTGGAGGCACACTGTGGGTTGAGTCAATCTCTGGGCAATTCTTTATCAGCTGCGGAAGGATAAGCAAGGAGCCCACACGTGTCAGGAGAATGATTGGCTGGGAGATACCATTGATTAGCTAAGACATTTGGAATTGTTTTCTGCAGCACTCAGACACCCAGGGAGAGAGCAGGAAGAAAAGCACACCCTAGGTTCAAGTGGAGATCCCATGCAGATAGTAAAACACCAGAGACCTGTATCAGAAGCAGATAAATGAGCTGTTAAGTCCTGCAGTCAGTAAGCAGGGCAGCAGCTGGAATGAACTGCATTAAATTCAGTTGCAGCTCTGCATATTTGTATATTCATATGGATGAGATAGAGCAGGGGGATGGCGAAGGCAGCAGACTGCAGGCAGGATGCATGCAAATACAGGAATACGGTGGAACAATGTGTGTGTTCGTGATTAGGTCTGGCAGTGCTATATATAGGGTATATAGGATATATAAGGTCCAATTATCAGCAAAACCAGTGGAGGCAGAGTAAGGAGCTATCAGCTGTTGAGCTCATTGATGGGTAATGCTGACTGTTCACTGGTCAGCATCCTGAGTTGGAGGAGACTGCAGCATTGCCAGGGTGTGCTGGCATTTTATGGCCTCTTAAACATGAGGGGAGCTGAGGCTGTCTGGTGGTGCTCTGGGTAGAGGAAGAAAAATGAGCCAGTTAGGAGAAAATAAGAAGGACTCACAGCCAAGTTTGTAATTTGGAGCTTTCTGTAAATTTGCTACTACCTTGTGAGGGGAGAGGGTGGAG
>VZTO01024392.1:105021-127441 GCA_013400615.1 Syrrhaptes paradoxus | reverse complement strand
AGATCTTGGTGATGGAAAAAAAGAAAGCTTTAGGTTAAAAAAAGACAAAAGACCAAAAATATGTTTCATTTTTTTCTAATTTGTTTTCTTTGTTTGAAAGACTTTATAAATTTGTGTCACGCGTTAGGACCTCTACCTACATCTGTCAACAAACTCTTTACTAGAACCACCTCCCCTTGTCTATTAAGAATGTTTTCTCCAAGGATTAGTGGTTATTTAGTGCCAGCATTGTTATTTAGTTAATTTCTGTGTGTATGCAAAGTGGAGAGACACAGAGCTTTCAGAGTGCTGGCGGAGGCTCAGCTAAAATAAAAAAATATAAACAATACCAGTTCCCACTGCCTTTATCCCTGTGAGACCTGATAGCTGCTGGAGCTGCCAGTGGCTGGCTCGTTATTAATGCCGAAGGGGACTCTGTTATGTTCTTATGCAGGTCCAGATACCACTTATTTCTTGTACTTTCTGGATGCTGCTCTTGAAGGACAAGTAGTTTTTGAAGCAGACCAAGGTTAGATCTGGCAACCTTTACTGATATTTCTGACTTTTTCCCCCTCCCTTGTCCCCTCCTCCTCCTCCTGTTTTTTTTTGCATTGGTTCTCTGTTGGAGGCACACTGTGGGTTGAGTCAATCTCTGGGCAATTCTTTATCAGCTGCGGAAGGATAAGCAAGGAGCCCACACGTGTCAGGAGAATGATTGGCTGGGAGATACCATTGATTAGCTAAGACATTTGGAATTGTTTTCTGCAGCACTAAGACACCCAGGGAGAGAGCAGGAAGAAAAGCACACCCTAGGTTCAAGTGGAGATCCCATGTAGATAGTAAAACACCAGGGACCTGTATCAGAGGCAGATAAATGAGCTGTTAAGTCCTGCAGTCAGTAAGCAGGGGAGCAGCTGGAATGAACTGCATTAAATTCAGTTGCAGCTCTGCATATTTGTATATTCATATGGATGAGATAGAGCAGGGGGATGGCGAAGGCAGCAGACTGCAGGCAGGATGCATGCAAATACAGGAATACGGTGGAACAATGTGTGTGTTCGTGATTAGGTCTGGCAGTGCTATATATAGGGTATATAGGATATATAAGGTCCAATTATCAGCAAAACCAGTGGAGGCAGAGTAAGGAGCTATCAGCTGTTGAGCTCACTGATGGGTAATGCTGACTGTTCACTGGTCAGCATCCTGAGTTGGAGGAGACTGCAGTATTGCCAGGGTGTGCTGGCATTTTATGGCCTCTTAAACATGAGGGGAGCTGAGACTGTCTGGTGGTGCTCTGGGTAGAGGAAGAAAAATGAGCCAGTTAGGAGAAAATAAGGACTCACAGCCAAGTTTGTAATTTGGAGCTTTCTGTAAATTTGCTACTACCTTGTAAGGGGAGAGGGTGGAGGAGGCAGATGATTTAAAAGCAAAACCAAAAAAAAAAGTATCACCTTTAATAACTGCAGATTAAAACGGCAACCAGAGTGACTAGCAGCTTCTTAGCTGTTCCTAACCTACATCCATGTGCTCTGGAGCCCAGCTCAACCAGCAAACTCTTTATGCTTCTTGCTGCTGGTTTCCTGGTAGCTTTAGCTCTCTGTCTGCAGTCCAGAGCCAAATTAAAAAAAAAACAAAACAAACAAACAAACAAAAAACCAAACAAAAAAACAAAACATGCAATGACAAAGGTAGAATAAAGGACAGAAGGAATGAGTCCTGGCAAAGAGAATTAACAGCCCACTAGGCTGGTCTCCAGCGAGCTCTGAGCCCTGCTTTGTGAAGCACTGTAGAGGAAGAGGAATAGAAAGCAAGTGAAGTGGAGCCTCTGCAGAGCAGGAAGGGATATTTGGAAGGATGAATATGCGTTATGTGGGAGTGATAGGATGAAGGGATGAACATAAGGAGGCAAATGCAGCTGGGGGAGTTGTACAGGGTCCGCATACAGAGAATGAAGATAAACATTCAGGCGAGAGTGATATGGAAAGTGAATGTACGACTATGATTTGTAAGAAAGCTTTGGGAGGATATTTTAACAAGGCCTGAATGTCTGCATGTGCTAGGGCTGAGCCTGCATTCTTTCCCTTTCAGATTGTAGCCAAGCCCAGCAATAAGTACAAGTTGGTGTAATTTCTGTGCCCCAGAGTGAAATGAGTCAGGAGGTGGTGCTCACATCCCCCAAAAGATTAGTTCTGCTAGGCATTGTGGGTTTCAGCTTCAGGGTTAAATAAACCTGATGCAGCCAGCCTATGTCACTATGGAGATGACTGCTGAAGGGCAGGATTGGGTCAGAAAGGCACTGGAAAGCAACGAGCTGCTGTGACAGGTCCTGGCTAAAAAGAGGCTCCAAGACTCAGGGCTGGCATTTCCCATCTTTGTTGCTGGTTTAAACAAATACATTTTGTGTGGATGACCAGTCAGCCAGCAGGAAAATGGTTAGAAGAGAAAGGTGTTCTGTGCTGAAGGGCAGTCACCTAAGCATCAGCAGAGGAACTAATCCAGCCCCTCTGGTACCAACTGGCTTTTATGTGGTTCTGAAATCAGCTCTCGCTGGGTCTCTGAAGCAAGACATTGCTTCAGCAGTGCAAACTGCTGCTCCCTGCAGAAAATTAATAAGGAAACTTTGGATTCTGCCCTGCATCTGACCTAAGCAGCTAAATAGGTTACACTAAGTTTTAAGAATTGCCCCAGTTTTCCTTTTAATAGACAATTTTTCTGCTTAATTTGCAGAACAAGCAAAAGGCTATTATGTAAAATTTATCAGCAGCAATTGGTTCTCATTAAAGATTGGGAGCAAGAGGCTTCATTGCAAAGGGGAAGGATCCTCCAAATTTTCATTTACCAGCCTTAGTTTCCCAGCATTTATGCTGACCCCTGCCCTGAACAAATTCAGACACTGAGCCATCAACATTTCTTTCCTATTCTCACAAGAGCTGTTCTCACCTTCCTCCAGTCTGGTTTTAGAAGTCCTTAAGCAGTCGGTAAGTAATTCTGTTAGAAGCACATGATCCAGGCTGAATGAAGTGCCTGTGAACTGCAGTGCTGTTGTTAGAGTGTTTGAGCAGTGAATTTGGCCATGTTGAGCAAACGCAATTCTGGTAGAAATACTTTGTTCAAGAGCATTAGAGTGCAGTTGTGTGCGGACCGCCTTGCTGGGCCAACGAGTTGGGCCATAGGTGTCTGATTGTGCCTATGGGACATAGGCAAGGTCAGCCTTTATCTGCCACATGGACTCCAGCAGCTTGGGTCTGGAAAATCATTCCTGAGTCTAACGTCTTCACCAGAAGTGCTATAGTTCCTGCTACCCGCAAGGCTATCTTTTGTCACCACTCTCTTCTCCCAAGTCCTATGCTGGATGTAGCAGACACAGAAAGAGCTGCTTGCCCCTATTTCCTGGAGACTGGAACATAGCATGATCTGAAATTGCTCATGTTTTCTTCATGCTACAGTGGCATCTTTTGGCTCCACCTAAAGACAGCTGTGACTTGGGTTGTGTAGGGGGACAGGTAAATTGTAATATACCTTCCTGTGGGAGGCATTAGGGAAGTGGAAATTATTACTGACATTGAAACATTCAGATGTTTTTTTTTTCCTTTCCTTTTCCCCCTACAGTAAATGTTAATTATACATGAAGGTTCACTACAGCAGAAGGGATTATAATTAATTTATATTTGAACTATAATAGATTTCACTACAAACTGCATTTCATTGCAACAAAGTGTATTATGACTGTTGTTTGCTGCCAGCAATTTACATAAACCCACCACAAAGCATTGCATCCATTAATCCTGCATTAAGGACAGCAGCAGGCAGATAAAACTATGAAAAAAAAAAAAGAGAAGCAAGTCTGTTTAACTTGTGAACAGAGACCTTGTACTTGTTGCAGAACCTGTGTAATCTAACCTGAGAAATGCAAAGAGGAGTTCATTGGACCATGTGAATTTGTAAGGTAACATTTGGATCCAAATCCATGTCTGAACTTCCCTAGAGAATTTATCTGTGTGTTTTATCTCTACTTTAAACTGCAAAAAAATTAGAATCTATCTGCAAGAATAACCCTTTGTTCTTCCTGGTGCCCTGAGTCACACGCCAAAGCATCATGAAGACAGTAGTGACTTAGGGGACAGGCAAGCAGGTTTTTATTCTTGACCTGATGGAAAATCATTTACTCTCCTGTGCCTCTCTCTCCTTTTCCAACATTACGTACATATATTTATGGGATGGGAGTTTCTCCAAGGCAGAGATTATTCTTACAAAGGTAGGCTGGAGCAACTCCCAAAGCAGAGTCCCTGTGGTAGTGTAAGTGTTAAACCAAACATACCAGACAGTATATTAGAAGCATAAGATGGCATGTTGATTCCTTTTAATTAACGCTTCCTAATTTATTACTGCTAACACACTGACCTCACAGCTCTACCTCCTTGTCATCTTTTTGTGATGTGTCAGTGATACCAAGTGTTGGACCTTGCTTTCTTTGCTGTTAGGCATACCCTGACACCTTGCAGCCCTTCACTAGGGAGTGTATCAGATTCTGCTGATGCTATCTGTTGCACTGCATGCTGTCACCTTCTGTCTCTGAACATGATATAACAAGCTTTCGTCTGTAGACAGGAGCTTCATCCCTGATGACCCAATCTCAGACTGTAGAAAAGGGCAAGACGGCTTGTCAGGGACTTCAACAAACGGCTCGACAGCTGTTGTAAACAGCCAAGAGGAAAGGTCAGAGCCAGCCCTCCTCTGCCACTGGTGAATGTTTCCTCTCCTGCACTGCCAGGGTTTGGCCAAGCAACGTGGATTGCAGCAGAAGGGGCCAAGGGAGAGAAGAGTTGGGAACAAGCAACACAAATAATGTCAGTTTGCCCAGACTTTGCAAAATGCTGAGGCTTTCTTTCAAAACAATGAAAATGCTTTCCAGAGAAAGGATTGATGGCTGTTTCAATTAATGGCCAGGTCACTGATTATCGCTTTGTCATTTATTTTTACAAAGTGCCTTGGGATTCGTTTGTATGCAGCACATCTGGATATACTTGAGCTATCTTTATGCTAGAGAGCATGAATCTGCCTGAGACCCCAGAAAATTAGCTGCTAGCTGAAGTGCTAATGTCCTTAGCTCCTATGCACTTCAGTCTACCTAGATTAAGCAAACTGTGTTGCTGTCTTCTTGTGGCAGTGCTGAAGCACACTCTACATTAGGGCATTCCTTGCTCAGTTTGCAGTTTCTTGGCTTTCTGGCTATTTCATGGCTGTGCTGAAGGCACTCGTGGCCACTTCAGCAAAGTCTGGTTTGCTTCCAAGAGCTTTCTTACACAATTCATACTTATACTCTAGCTGTAAAATTAACAGACTGTTTTATTACACAGGTTTTATTATTCAGGAGGACCCATCCAAAGGCTAGGAGCAGTTTTAATCTCAGCAGAATGACACCTTGGCGGTAAAACAGTTTTGCTACTAAGATTTTGTTGGAGGTGTTTGCTGAGAAAGGGAGAGAACCCTTGAACAGGCTACTCTGGCTCCTCCTGACACAAGAAGATGTAGGTCCTCATTTTGGAGCAGCACAGAGCAACAATGAGGCTAGTCCCCTCCCAGGAGATGCTGTGGGAAATAAAGAAATGGGGCTCTGGTGGCAGCGTTGCAATGCCTGCTGTATCGAGGAGAAGCCACTGCAGGAAATGATTATTAAAGGCACCATTTTCTTCCCATGCACCCCGCAATGTGAATCCCAGTGTAGTAAAAAAATGCCCACAGAAGCCAGTTTTGCTGTGCTGTCTGAATACATACGTAGTCCTAAAATGAAAAGGGCTGTAGCCTAAGGTGTGGGATCAGAAATGTCCCAGAAATTCATTCTGTCCTGCGCTGAGACAGAAGTGACAGTCCAACAATAGCAGGCTGGGTGGGACGAGTCATCTGCCCCTTTACTTGCCTCTGATTCAGCCACTGACCGTTTCCAGAAAGCACTCAGGGTGAAAATATATCAGTTTGCTGCTGCTTTGTGGTTGCAAGTCTCACTAATTTCTATTCTGATGTCACCAGCAGCGGCCCCGTTAATGTTATTTACAGTGTTTGTGCTGCAGGCTTTGGTTGTGCTCAAGGCTCTGTTGCTGGCTCGCGAGGAAGGGAACAGCAGCTCGAACACTTCTGGTGACGTACCTTTCTGCCAGCAGTGTATTCCAGGTTCTTCATGTCACACCTGGGCTACCAGGATCTACCCTGTACTCCTGTCTGTACCTTGGTTTGCTCCAGCAAACTGAGCCATCCTGGGGCTTATTTTGGTTGTTTAGAACTCAGTTTTAAAAATGCAGTAAGTCATGAGACCAACAAATCCGATAAAGATGCTTCAGGGGAAGGCAGTCAGCAAAGCCAGATGCAAATGCAGCCAACCAGAAACCAAAAATATATTAGTACTGAGAGAGCAGGCAATTATTCTCCTATCAGAGTGGCAGGATTTTCAGTGTGTATTACTTCAGTGCTACTTCAGGACAGCCAGGCATCCATTTTTGGCCGAAAATTAGTAGAGCCATGGTTGCTTCAAAGCCCATGTCTTTCCCTGCATGACATCCATGAGCTGCGATTAATTGACGCACATGGCAGTCTATGTGAGAAGGACCTTTACAGCTGCTAACGTGAAACACTGAAAAATCGTGAGTCAGGCTTTTTACCTGGTCCTACTAATCCTAAAATTAAGAAAAGATGAAGAAGCAGCCAGGGCTTCGGTATTTACCTGCAGAGGTTTAAATCTCTGGAGTTTGTGTCTGTAAGCTATTCTGTCTGGAAGCTGAACTTCTCAGGTAATCTAATGACTCTGGGAGCTAAGGCTTTTTAGAAAAAGCACCGAATATTGCCAGAGACAGTACATCTGTAAGCACTGGAAACTCTGCAGTCAAAAAGTATGTCCCAGAAGAGCTGTTTCAGCACTTGAGCTCAATATGAAGTCTGCACTGGTATCAGTGTAAAGGAGAGACTTGGGCAGGTAACATGTGTCTACAGAACAAGCCATTGTATCTTTAAGACATCCCATAAACCACATGGCCTGGAATCAGTCCCTGGGTGAAAAATTTTTTACAGTGAACTTGTGCCCTGTTTCTTATGCATTTCACATTCTTCTGCAATATTTCAGCCACTCCATGTATTAATGATCAGGAAATAATAACATTCTCAACCTAGAGCCTCCGTCTCCCTGCCATCTGTAATAACAGTGCATTTAATGGATGTGTGTGAGACGGTCTCTTAGGAACCCTCAGGGGAATGCAGAGCTACACCAGAAGCACAGTTGCTCAGCTGTTGCTGGAGAATTTAAGACCCTTTCCAATATTTCAGTGCCAGTTTGGTGACTTTCCCAGTGACATCAGTCTCTGTTACCTGCAGCAGGTTCTCTGTTGCTCCCTGTCTGACCTGGGAGCTGATTTCTCTGTTGGCACAAGGATCCTGTTCATGTGCAGTGAGCCTCCTACGGTAGAGATTGATGGCAAGCAGCAGGACCACATGGTTGCAGAGTCTCCCAGCAGTTGCCATGCATGATGGAGGAGGCTGTCAGTCAGCAGTCAGCAGCATCACTGTTACGTTAAACCAAATATACCGGAGTGGCTGCCTATGTTTGTAAATTGCCACTGGGTATCAATTACAGTTTGCCAGATCCCTCTCTAACAGCCTTGCTCCATATTGCCGTCGCTGCATTGTCTGTGCTGCACACCTTTTGTGGATTTAAAGGCAATGTATGATATTGCCTCCCAACCCAAGAGAAATCCCATGTTGAGGGACACTTTTCAGAGTGATTGGTCACAACCATTAGACCTAACACATGGCTTATTCTGCCATCTAATTCATCTTTAGTTCTTCAAGAGACCAGCAGTAAAGAAAGCACAATTACTGGACTTGATCTAGGAATCTCAGACTTAAAGCTGATGGCCTTTGTTAAGTGGTTTGAACATAATGGCCTCCGCTAGGCATTAATCACGATGAGAGGTGGAACACAGGAACTTGGGCTATTTTTTGCAACCCTGTCAACTGTGAGCTATGTGTCTTTGGGCAAGTCTTGTCTTTTCTCTGTGGCCCAAAAAAGTCCTCCAGCTGAACAAAGCATGGAATAATACTGAAATACCTTTAAAGACTAGGTCATTGATGAATTAATTCATACTGTGAGGTTTTTTTTGAGATTTTTAGATACCAACTGCTATTTTAGTGCGAAGTAGTATTGATTATCATCATGTATATATAATACAGTAAGTTGTTATTCGTTTCCTTATTGCATCTCTTCTCTGACATGATGCTTACTAGGTACCTCAGGGGGCAGGTTAATAAAACTGTCTATTTACATTAAATACTGAAGGAAGCATCAGGCTGGGATTCTGCAGTGAGACTTGTTTCTTTTTCTTCTGCTGCATTTTGTAACTGCTAGTCTGACCTGGTATTTCTGCCTGTCATAGAGAGAGGCTGCTTTTTTACAGAGTAATCTCACAGTACTTATTTTTATAGGTAATGTCCAGGGTTAAGCTGAGACAGAGTGGTGTCATGACTGGTAAGAGAGTGAGCAACTTTGATAGGAAACATGACCTTCTCAGCATTAAGCATATTGCATTATGTTGTAGGAATAAGGCTTTAGACCCAGACTCCCAAAGGTGACAAAGTGATGCTGAACACAGCAGCATTTGAGCATCTAAATACCTTTGTAGATATGGACATAAATGCCTTATTTAATCTGAATTAACATGACTGAAAAAGTGAAGCATTAGCACAGTGGAACATGCTCTGTCTGCGGTTGTGTCTGCACTTTCCACTGTAACTGCCATTTTGTATTATGGGTTGCACATGTTGCCAGCCTTGCCCCAGGCAAGGTTAATGAATTGCGCTTCCTGTGGTCTGCCTGGCTTCAGAGAGCTGCACCGGATCTTGTTGAAGGAGCATCACTGGGAAACTATTGCATGGCAATCTGGAGCCATCGGCTTTGATTGCCTCTCAGTGGCCAGCCAAATGCCACAATCGACAGATTTGTGACATGGTGATGCCAGTGTGATGGGTGTCTCAGTTGCTTCTCAGCCCATCACATCGCATAAAGCTGAACAGAGCAGGGAAGCCAAAAATTCTAAGCTGGAAGCAGGGCAGCACAGGAGAGAGGGCAAGCCAGATGCTGCCAAGCCTTAATACCCAGAAAGCTCAGGGTCACAGAGGGAGACTATTAATATAGATTTTCTGGTAATTTCTTTCCTCTTTCCTTTTGTTTCCAACATTTCCTGGTTACTATCTCCTGTAAGAACAAAGTTGGCAGGGCTGGCAAGCCTCCTCTCTCCTCACCACACCGCTGGTCAGATTGTGTCTGCAATCTGAAGTGAAGAAGCAACCAGAGCAATTTCACCAGCGTTTAACCTACCTTATGCCACTTGAAGTGTGCAAAGTACTTACTTTATGACTTTGCTATCCTTTCCCATACAGAGAGGGAGGAGCATTCTCATTTAATATTAATCTCCCCTCCATGGATTCAGGCTGCTTCTGACAGTGTATCAATTATTTAAAGTGGTTTTAAAAATTTCCAGGATTAAAGAGATTAGTTTCTTGTTGATTTTGGTAGTTCTTCCTGCTTTTGCATCTCTGAGGCTGAGTACAACACAGCTACTGAGATCCTATTTGTTCAGAGTTCACCCTATCCAGGGGCAAAATGGAAATTTTGTTCTTATTTGTAATTGCCAAGTTCACGTCTGAGTAGTAAGCAGCTCCTGCAAACTGGGTATTAGTAAAGCAATTGAAGACCTTTTAGGTGGAATTGTTAGGTGAGCAATCACTTGTACAATCACACCACTACATGGGGAATATTAATTGTATGTTTGTGTGTACAGTTAGGATCCTTCTGCAGAATTTTACATTATGAAAGCAAATTTAAAAGAGACAATAATATTTGCAGTTTTCCTCTGTGATGATTTGCAATATTCAGCTACATAAAGTGACCAGTCCCTTCCAGCAGACAGTCAGATCAAAGAACCTCGTATGCTACTGTCACAAATTTAACCAATATCTAAAGATCATCTCTTGTCTCCTGCACAGTGTGTCTTTGTTAGCGGTGGAAGAACAGCTCACCTGCTCTAGCATACAGGTTGAAATCTGCACCTGGCACTTAAGAAAATCTAGAAAAAGGATTAAAAAGAAAAATCAAAGAGCTTTAAACATCAAAAAGCAAATAGGTCTATGAAATATACATGAAAACACAGTAAAACCTCAACCCCAGCATTATCTGTCTCCCATTCGATCATTAATTCACGTTTTTTTTTGCTACCAGGGAAAGTGAACTCCTTAAATGGGTTCTTTGACTGGGTCTTTCCTTTGCTAAGCAAGACTGCCTGAACAGTCCAGCTCATCACTCCAGCAGAAAGGAATGTTTGTGGCTTCCTGTGATACCCTGTAAACGTACCTTTGCCTTAATTAACTGGTCAGAAAATCTTGCTTAACAACAGGAAGACCTAGTGATAGTCATATCTAAAAGCAAGTTCGTGTAATTACAAATTAATCAGGAAAAACCCTCAGTAAGCTTTTCCCACTAAATATTCACTGTTAGAAAGAATCAAATGGCCCATTATTTTTCTTCCCAACTGCTTCATGCTGCATGATAGACTTTATCAATCAGCCCTAGAAACCAATCTTCTCCCAGTCTCCAGCACAGTCATCATCAATCACGTCTGTGAGCAATGGTGCTGGAGCCTCATCACCACCTTTCCTTTGCTAGCAAACGTCACAGCTCGGAGAGGGAGGTGGAGATGTACGCTTCAAATATCGATCATTCTCCCCTGCAGTGAAAGGATGGTGGGAAGGGAGAAGAGAGAGAGATCGCGTGTTAAAATGTTTTATTTTTGTTGTCAGTTTCTCTGGCTGGAAACTGATAAGCTGCAGGAGCTGAGAGCACAGAGAGGCTGGCATGAATGTTGTGTGGGAGGAAGGTCAGGAAGGGAGGAAAACAAAATGTCTTATTGTTACTACCATTATTTGTATTATAGTGGTACTACCAAGCTCTTAGATTGCACCTTCTGTCTGCCTACTGGGAATGCCTTTATGAAGGCCAGCATCATTATCTTTGTTTTCCAAATGGAGAAACTGAGGAAGGTTTAACTTGCATAAGGCAAGCAGGCCCCAGATGGAGGTGAGAAAAGAGCCCGGTTTTCTCAAGATGTAGAACAGCACTCTGTCCCCCAGGCTGCGTTGCCTTCTCTTTATAGAAGAGGGTGAATCTGAGATCAGGGTCTCGCTGGCCAGAATGAAGGAAGAAAACAGATTTCCCAAAGGTCTCTGCATTCCTTCCATTTCTTGAACCTGTGCTTTGTATACACACACATCTTTGCAGTGGGAACCCCAGAGAAGTGAGATGCTTCTTCAAATCTTCTTCGTAAGATCAAGGGAGAAAGTAAGGAAAAAAAAACTACAAGTACAAAAATACTGATTTATTTTGTATGTATGTTTTACACTTCGTTGATTTCACTTGAGTTGTTCCTAATTTACACAGAAAGGTAAGGCTTAGTCTCCTGGGTCTAGTTTTCCACCCATTCATACAAACTGTATGTCTGTAAATCATGCCTGTGCTGTCTGCAAGGGAGACAAAGAACAGGGTGTGTTTCTTTCTTTCTTATACCCTGTACCACTGTTGATTCCTCTTCCAGCATTGAGGGGTTTTTTTCACCTGAAGTTTCTTTAAGCCATTCTTAGATGCTGAGAATCTTTGACTGCTTTGAGCAGTCCTATGTGCAATAGAGAAGCAAGACATCTCGTAAGGCTTTTTTTTTTTTTTTTTTTTTTTTTTTTTTTTTTTTTTTTTTTCTCTTTTTTTTTTTTTTTTTTTTCTTTTTTTTTTTTTGCATTGGTCAACTATTTGACACTCCTTATTCCACCTGTATTAGTCTGGTTTCCTGCTAATCTTGGCTCTGCAAAAATCCCTTCTGTCATTAGGCTTTACAAGTACAAAGAATGTGTATTTTATCCAAAATCAGCTCTGGAATTAGTAGCTAAGGTGCACAGGCTTCCCAGTTCCTGCTTCCCTGGGTACCTCTGAACCATGCTCTTCGAATCACATCCCATTCCTTCATCGTCTAAGCAGAATAAGCTTTCTGTGGGACCAGTGAAAAACAACATAAAGAATAAAGTGCCCAGGAAGGGGATGGATGGAAATACAGTGGTAATTAAGCTGGCAAAGTTATGTGGAATCAAATCACCTCATGCTTCCACGCCTTTCTGCCCTTTAAAAAAAATACTCTGGATGCCAGTTTACCCTAATTGGCTCTTCGTTCTGGCAAGGCAAAGAGATCAGCTTCTTTTTCACTGCCTTTGTGTCCCTGCTTCCTGTCCTAACCTAGTGTAGTCTTCTGTGAAATTGTTTTCACTGCAGGGACGGAGTTGCCTCGTCTCTTGTAATTCCACTAGAATAATCCTTGGCTCTGTGCTAGAAAAGCACTGAGCATAGTCACTGAAGGGAACGCTGGGGAAACATAGGCATCTGCACGCATACACCTTAGTGCTGGGGGAATTCAGGCAATTCAGAAAACATGGAAGATTTGCAAATATCTCTTTCTTTCTTTTAATCCTTACTCCGTGGTAAAGTAGAACAGGCTCAGGGAGCAGCCAGCCAGGGGAGCGTGCCACGTGAACAGAAATAGTGGGGCACGGAAGGCAAATGCAGGGGAAACAAGTGCTTTGTAGAAGACCTCAGCAGATAAAGAGCAAGGTGGTTTGTGGGCAGTGCACGTAGAGACCTGGGACTACTTAGCATCAGAGCCGAACACAGGCCAGACTGTCAGCATCGTGACTCCACTGACCTTACCGCAATTATTACAAGAGGTTTTGTCCCAGCGTGCTTATGATCTTAGGTGATGCAAATAATAACCTAAGACTTGCCTGTCTGTGTAACTCTGTGCTGCAAGGGGGAAAGACCTAGTCCTAATTATTTAACGAAATAAAGGATCCTCATCAACATCCCGTGACCAAGATAAGCACTGCCCTAATTTTTACACAGAGATATGCAGAGGTAAAGCACAGTTCATTTAATAGATCTTACAATTCCCAGCTCACCAGCTGAAGCCCTAGCCATGAGGTACCAAACCAAAAGGAGGCATAGCTATTAAATGTGTGTGATTTAAAACCATAAGGGAACACTGTGGTAGGCCTCTCTCATACAACTGAGTAATTCTTTTCCCTTGCTAGATAAATGGTGACAATAATGCCGAGCTTAACAATTCCCTGTTACACTAGAGAGCATCTCTTTCTGAGAGTTAGCCAGTAGCGCTTTTCAGATATTATCAACATAGCCTACAGTTCCAGCCATATAACACCAGCGTCCTGGCAGACAGTTCTTTGCTCCCTGGAGAGAGCATAGGATTTCTTCTAGAGCTTATTGTCACCATATCAGTAGGGCACCTCAGGTTATCAGCCAGGGTCCAAATGGCAGTCCTGAGGAAGATGCTTATCCTATTATCTGATTATTCAGTAATTTCCTGATATTATTCTCTTCTATTTGCTTCCTGGCCATTGCCAGCAAGAAAATTCGAGGTAGATAGGCATGCTCCAGTTAGTACAGCAGTGCCCGAATTCATAACCTGGATGTGACCCGTGACACACTGAACTTTAATGAAGTCTGAGAGGTAGGTGAAAATTGTATCAGCCAGAATAGATTTAAATCTGGAAGTAATTTGTAGACATGGCTTTGATGTGGTTCAAGACAGAAGGATGTAGAGCAGGAACCCAGGAGCAGGGAAGCAGCAATTGCTGTGTAATTATGGGGTTTGTTACTCAACATTTATATGTGATGGGTGTCCTGAAAGAGGAGAGGTTGTCATTTGCATTATGGATATGCTAATTTGTCATGCTGACAGACAACAGAATCCCAACTCATACAGCCATTGTAACTAATTAAACAGACAAACCAATCAACAGACATGGCAGATGAGGAATTTTAATGTGAAGCATTAAATATATAAAGTGACCTTGCGATGGCGCTTAGTTTAACTTTGATTAATACCAGAGTCTTAGCAGGAAATTCCCTTAAAAAGCACATAAACCGTGACAAGGCAGTAATCACAGTTTTGCCAGGGTTCCATGGCAGGTTTCGTCTGGAGGGAACCCAAAGCATTTTATCAGCTGTTTAGATTCCCTTCATGAAAATGGGAATGAGTTAAAATGTAACCTGGATAACAGCATGCTTGACCAGGGCTTCCTCTCTGATGAGGTCAGTTCAGATTCTGTTGTAGTTCAGGTATTGAAGATTTACTCTTTCTTTCTTTGTCCATCTATCTACTTTGTCTTTGTCTTGTTCATCAGAGAGATACTGTATTGCGATTAAAGCAATATGATGAAGTCTTTTGTACAACCCCCATTTTTTATTTTTATTTTACTTCTTTGTGTCCAAGCAGCAGTCACGGTGTATCTCGCGTTCAGGAAACAGGATCCAATAGCAGGAGGATTTACTTCTCAGCTTTGTCGCTTTAAATGCAGCGAACTGGGCAATCCATTTCCTGTCTCTCTCATTCATAAAGCCATCTGGGTACATCAGCTATGATGGATTATTTCAATATTATGCCTTCTATCCTGGAAATGGAGCTTTCCCTCACCTTCTAGATAAAAGCTGCTAATATTTGAGTCCCCATTCTAGTCAACTAGGCCATCAGACATAAGGCTCCCTGACAGCATATTTGTGTCATGAACATGTGACACTGGTCCTTGCTTTGCCAGCCCAGACAATAAATATTGTGGAGCCAGAGCGAGAAATGAGAAGGGGGATTTACAGTGCATAGCATCATATGGCTTGTAGGCTAGGTTCATGCCTGGGTTACTGCTGTTCAATTCAGAGGAATTATCCCAAGCAGTGAATCTGCTCCAATGGCAGACATGCAAGACTGGAATTTCAGCTCTGTTGTTTTAACTCATTCTTGTCCAAAATACACAGAAGAAGGCTTAGCACAGAGTGCTCAGGATTTATACTGGCTTAACTGAACTTTAGAAACTTGAGAACTTTTTTATTAGGTAGCTCAACAAAATGCTCACTTGGAGCGGTCATACAGCCAACAGTTCTGTGAGCCATAAGGACTAGGAATAGAAAATAGTGTTGGCAACGCTGTATGTCATTACATCCCTCAGCAGAAAATCTCTTTTGGTTGGTGATGAAACAGGAAGGGGTTAAATGTTCAAACCTTCTAATCAGCCAAGTGTTCAGAACAGATAGTTTGATGTATGATCTGCTCTCCTTTTTTAGTCAAGTTTTAGTTTCTTTATGGTCATTCTTCCTGTGCACATAAAAAGCAGTGAAAGCATTTAAGTTCTCTGGGTGTTTTTTTATACAGGATGAAAGGTTTTAATGCATACAGTAGGTGTGCAGTGAGCTCCCCGTGGAATCCTAGGCTACATGGAATTTACCCATTAGATTTCATTTTGAAGAACATGTGTTTGTATGGAAATCACTGAAATTTATCAGATTGTCAGTTTTGCTTGTTTAGAAGAAAATTAAACTTTATGATGTTTGCAATGCATGGTAATTGGGACATACAATCTTATAGTAACAAACACATTACATAACAAACATAGTAACAAACAAACTCAGTAATATGAAACCATGCGGACATAAGATTGGGGTTTCCTGAAAGGAAAATTTAAAGGCAGCCCTTGCTGAATGAGGTGTATGGAACAGGGAGTGAAAAGAAAATGACAGCTATCATATCTGTCTGAATACCTCCGTGTCCTCTGTTACCATAGCATCTGAGCTCTTCACAATCACTAACGCATTTTTGACTGCACAACCCTCCTGCCCAGGGTAGAGGTAGTTCCACTACTTTAAATTCGTTCTTCCTGTGGAGAGTTAAACGGAGAGGAGAGGAGGGAGAGAGGTATGGAGAGCCCAAATAAATCAGCACCATTTACAAAAAGGTTGAAAATGAAGAGAGGGATGGGAAAGAGGCAAGTGCTAACAGTAAAACGAAAAATGAAGAAGTGCCATGATAAAAATGATAGAGTGTCCAGGCAGCCTGGTCCCCAACCTTGAAAACCCCATGAGTAAAACATTGCTCATTGAAGATGAATTCTTTCAGTTAACCTTGTTCACAACAACATCTTTGCAGGTCAGAAAGTCATTACTTTCTCACTTTCCAACTCTCAAGTGGGTTCCTGAATATCTCTGCATATGGATGGGTAGATTGGATTGGCTTAGGCTGAACTGAATTGGCAGACAGATTCCCTAAATCTAGGAATATTGTGCAGTATCATTCTTTTTCAATAAGAATATAACGAGGAAAAAAATCCTCCCTGAAGCAAACAGAAGGACCTCAATATGTTGCCATCAGGCTGTTTTTTAGCCATTGCCCAGGCTGAAATAGCTGCACTGCAGCAGAAGTGCCTGGAAAAATTATGGGGACTTCAGCAAAACTGCAAAAGCTATAGGAGCAAGTTGGTTGTGAGTACCTGCTCCATTCCCATCTGAAAGGATTCACACCCCTTACTTCTCTGTAGCTCAGCCCTGAATGTATTTTCAGCTCCCCACTGCAACTATGCAGGATGGAAGCGCTTGTCTTCCCCTCGTCCACTTTTACTTGGTGGTTGAGGTCTTTTGGCCATGAAGCTGGATACTTGGGTTCTCAGTTAGGAAAGGTCCTCCTAGAGAATCTAGGCTCTATCATTTTCATGTCACTGTTGTCACCAAACTGATGCAGAGGGGCTGTCGTACACCCATGAGTTTGGGGTGGTGTTACATCACTCAGCAAANTTTTTTTTTTATAATCCTTGCCTACTGGATATTCTTCATCCTAAAGCAAACATGAGAGCCAGAATGTCCTTAGGCAATTGCTTTTAGGCAGATCCACAGCAGCATACTGAGGAATAAGGTTTCTTAACTACTCTGAACACTGAGTATTCTTTTAGGGTACGAGTCAGACCTTGCAGGTCACAGATCTTTACATTTCACTGAACTGGCTTTAAAAGGGACCAGTGGTTCGGGTCTCAGAAAACTAGATGGTTCCTTGCCACAGGAAAAACAAACAAGCAAAAAACCCCTGTGCCATCAGGTGCTAGGGTGAAAATTGACAAGAAAAGTCTATGCAAAGGCAACAAGAAGCACAAGAAATTCTCCCTGATCCTTTTGAGATTGGATTATTTAGCTGAGCAACA
Source organism: Syrrhaptes paradoxus (assembly GCA_013400615.1). Lineage (NCBI taxonomy): Eukaryota > Metazoa > Chordata > Aves > Pterocliformes > Pteroclidae > Syrrhaptes > Syrrhaptes paradoxus. Next base: position 110,356 of record VZTO01024392.1, on the reverse strand, counting down.
TGGCAATAGATTGCAGAACCCTATGAGATCATTGTGGAAAAAACCTAGATAGAGAAGCAGAAGCATATGGCAATGGAAAGGTGCCCTGAGAAATGGAAAATAGATATTTTCTGGTTTTAATAATGTGTCAGCCTTTGTATAACCTGGCCCCGAGCCCAAAGAAATGGACTGTTGCTTCCATTTACAAGAAGACCAGGTCTGGCCTTCTGACGACTCTATAAATAAATGCTCCATTATCTCTTACAAATATCTTTCCAATATGTTACCTGACCCTAGGTTTATTCATTCACAGATTTGGTCATGTTTTATAGCAGAAGCTAGTCTCTTACTTTTATCCAGGAATTTCAAAGTGCGCCATGCATATCAGTGATTTCAGCTTGTTAAATGTTACCAAGAAGGAAGCTGAGGCATGGAGAAAATGAAATAAATGTATCCAAATGCATGTGTGAGTCAGAAACAGAGCCAGGAATAGACTGGCAATGAACACACCAGCAATGATGAAAGGTCAGGACAAAACCCAGGACTCACTAGTTAGATGAAGCTGCCTTTTTACAAGCTAAGACACTCACTAGAGCTAGGATTCTCTGTGTGCCTGAAGCAAAGCTGATAAAATGGGTATTCTTACATTGCTTACACTGTTCTTGTCTATATTTTTCTCTAATTTCCTAGTCTGTATGTTTGTGTNGAGCCATCAAGTCGCTTCCAAAAAGCTAGTGATTTAGCCCAGGGAAACCAGCAAAATCTCCTAATGTCCTGCCACTTCTCACATCACCGGACACAGAAGATGTGGAGGATAATGGGAGTGTCATGTTTGTCTAATGGACTTATTACTACTTACCAATGCAATTTCATCAGCGAAAGTAGGCAAAAATTGATAAAGAGATAGCTAACAGAGCACTGCAGCTTGTTTTTTTTTTTATAATCCTTGCCTACTGGATATTCTTCATCCTAAAGCAAACATGAGAGCCAGAATGTCCTTAGGCAATTGCTTTTAGGCAGATCCACAGCAGCGTATTGAGGAATAAGGTTTCTTAACTACTCTGAACACTGAGTATTCTTTTAGGGTACGAGTCAGACCTTGCAGGTCACAGATCTTTACATTTCACTGAACTGGCTTTAAAAGGGACCAGTGGTTCGGGTCTCAGAAAACTAGATGGTTCCTTGCCACAGGAAAAACAAACAAGCAAAAAACCCCTGTGCCATCAGGTGCTAGGGTGAAAATTGACAAGAAAAGTCTATGCAAAGGCAACAAGAAGCACAAGAAATTCTCCCTGATCCTTTTGAGATTGGATTATTTAGCTGAGCAACATGGCAATAGATTGCAGAACCCTATGAGATCATTGTGGAAAAAACCTAGATAGAGAAGCAGAAGCATATGGCAATGGAAAGGTGCCCTGAGAAATGGAAAATAGATATTTTCTGGTTTTAATAATGTGTCAGCCTTTGTATAACCTGGCCCCGAGCCCAAAGAAATGGACTGTTGCTTCCATTTACAAGAAGACCAGGTCTGGCCTTCTGACGACTCTATAAATAAATGCTCCATTATCTCTTACAAATATCTTTCCAATATGTTACCTGACCCTAGGTTTATTCATTCACAGATTTGGTCATGTTTTATAGCAGAAGCTAGTCTCTTACTTTTATCCAGGAATTTCAAAGTGCGCCATGCATATCAGTGATTTCAGCTTGTTAAATGTTACCAAGAAGGAAGCTGAGGCATGGAGAAAATGAAATAAATGTATCCAAATGCATGTGTGAGTCAGAAACAGAGCCAGGAATAGACTGGCAATGAACACACCAGCAATGATGAAAGGTCAGGACAAAACCCAGGACTCACTAGTTAGATGAAGCTGCCTTTTTACAAGCTAAGACACTCACTAGAGCTAGGATTCTCTGTGTGCCTGAAGCAAAGCTGATAAAATGGGTATTCTTACATTGCTTACACTGTTCTTGTCTATATTTTTCTCTAATTTCCTAGTCTGTATGTTTGTGTCTTTCCCCTCATCAGAAGGAGGTGTGTAGCACTCTCTAGTATTTCACTGGTAGCTTTGAAACACTGTTAATTTTAACCTTCCCAGATCTGTCATTCAAGTGAAGGAAGGGAATGCCTCAGATGGCCCTTTAGCTTTATTTTTCTTGCAGAGGTTTGTATCGTGCATAAGTACATTACATAGAAGAGTCACTGCTTGATGTAATTTGTGTTAGTTCATTAAGCATGCGATATGATTAACATGAACATTTCTTTAATCAACCAAAGGTGTTGTTACAGACACTTAAAAGCCCTGTGCACTTCTAGCTGTTCTTTTCTTCGTGTTGCTGCTCTGCCCAGATTTGTAGGAGAGCAGATAGTTCACAGTTTCTACATGCTAGGACAGAGCAATTTTAAGCCATGGTAGCAGTTTCAGTACTGGATCAGACAAACTGCAAAAGAATCTGCTTCTTCCCTGCAAATAATTCCCTAGCATTTGCACTTAAACCATGTATCCGTGCTGTTATGCACCAGGAAGGAATTATTCATTAGCTGAGCTGTGTAATGCTTGAGCAGGATGTGGAAGGTCAGATTACTGAGACCTCCGTTTCACCCACCAAACCACTACAGTGGAGATCTGTTCAGGCTAACCCAGAAAGAAACAAAATGATTTTTATTATTATCTTTCTTGGTTCCCTCTGCCTTCAAGCCAGTTTGACATAACAGTTACTATGTTATTGTTAATTATTGCTTCCATCATTAGCTCCAGAAAGATATGAACAGACATGGTCTTTTGCTGCATTTTACTTTGTGGTACCTTGTCCATATTTCAGTACTCTTTGTTGCCAGTCTTGTTATTTAAATAAATAATGACTGTCTCCTCACCATTTCATTCTTCTTTTCCTAGGTTTAGACTAGCTGAGGCCAAATGCATCTGCCCCTGGCTGCAGTAGCTTTGTGTCCTTGCTGTAATGGGAATTACTTGGCGTCTCTTTGCCCAGTCTGGTATTATCAGACCATAGAGCAAGCTAAACAAAGAGACACAGACACTGCTTACAATTCTCTTTGGCTGCTCACTGCAGTCTGGTGATTCTCCATTACATCTCTGCTCATTATGAATACAGATAACAGACTATCATGAGCTGAGTAGCCTTACCCTGAAGAGATAAAACTAATCTGTGTCCTTAGATCAGCAGCCTTGTAATCTCACCTTGGAAAGCACGGTAATTGCAGAAGCATAGAAAGGAAGTAAAGAGTAAGGGGGTGAGAAACCCAGTGAATGCATCCCTCTAATTCTACCCTCTGAGCCTGTGGGCTTGCACGGGTTCCTAGTCACATCTTTCCTGAATGTTGTGCATTTACACTGTGCATCATAAGGAAACAGTCTTTTACAAGAATTCTTTTGTTCAAATAAAAACAGAAACCTTATGCATGGCCTCAAGAATAATCACGCTGGGTAAAGGAACCCCTTGTACTCCAAGCTTAAATGGTACAATGAGCACCACGTGCAAAACACTTTTCCAATTTCCTCTCTTTTCCCTGTTTTGGCCGCCTTTTGTTTTTTTTCTCTGAACAAAAGCAACATCCATATGCTCAGATGGCCTTCGTGTCAGATGGCTGTCTTTTGACCCTACTCTAATGCAAACAATGAAAGCAGGAAAAACAAGGTTGTTGAAGTTGGAGTTCAAGCTCTAAACCAAACAGGTTCAAGCAGGTGCACAGTCCTGCTAATACTACTTGTAGCTTGCAAGGAAAAGCCTGACCCAAAGGTCTGCATTTGGCTGCAGCAGACAGATCCAGATGCATGTTTCCTAGATGGGTTTCCATTCTTACTGTGGCCTAGGCCAGGTCTTTTAATCTTACTTTGAGCTTGTTTTTGGAGAGGAATGCAATACGACCTATAATCCGCATCCAAATTTCCTTCCAGCCTGACTTTGGGGTTATCCTAAAACCCCAGTGATCTGACCATTCCCAAACTCAATGCCAAAATCTATCTCTGCCTTTCTTGACAATTTATACTGAAGCTTTTGAGACACAATTTTCTCTTTCAACTCATGCCATTTCAGCCTCCGAATGTGAGCTGAGACTGCGGAGTTATAAATGAAAAAACAAAAAGCCATCCAGTTTGTAAAATCTATGACTTAATATTGATTTTGGACATCCCATGAATTGAAACAAGCCTTCTGTGCAGAAATCTTCCAAAGATGCCATGTTCACCTCTCCTCTTGACACAACATTTTATCGATCTCCATGTTTGTGCCACATGAATGATGGATTATCGCATATCAAACCTTGCAGTATTCATTTAATGCCTTTGAATAAAACATCTCTCACAGATTAACTGAGCAGTTTTAAGTGAACAACCATTTTCATCTGTTTTAAATTTTCATGGGTACTTTTCTGGAGAACAAGTACATTGTTAATAATTGAAGGGAATGAGACCTTGCTAATCTCTTTGTATTTTAATAAAGTCCTGTTGTATCCCGTTCATTTATTTCTAAAATCTCAGCATTTATAAAAATTCATTAAATTTACTTCCCTCCCTTTGAAATGAATAATCCTGAGATTACATGAAAAGGAGTGATTATTTCTGTACCAGGGAACCTTGTTTCCATTGTGTCCAGATAGCTATAAATGTGGTGTGTGAGGGATTGAATGGATGGGAGGAGGGAGAAACACTTTTCCATGAAAGCAGAGATGCACTGGAAGAGCAAGTTTAGAAAGAGAGGAACAGGTAGAGAGAAAGAAGTAGGAGGCTTGAAAAGGGAAGCAGTTTGGTCACAGAGACAGATGGGTGTATAAAAACAAGATGAAGTGTAGTTAGGTAAATATGAAGAAATATGTGTACATAGACGAATGTATACATGTCTTTAATATATTGTTTTCTCTCATTCTGTCCTTTCATCCCTCTGTCTACAATACTATTTCAGTAACCTGTGTAATTCTTTCTCCAGTCCACCTTTTGTCTTCTGTCTCTCCCTGTGAGACTGAAGACTGCAATTCAAATCTTCTCTGCCTGTGCTGAGAGCTTCTCAAAGCTTGACTTTACACTGTCCCATTTCTCTTTTCAAATACAATTACTTCTTTACACATAGCCCCAGGATTACATTTCAAAGGAGAAGAGAAAACCCAGTATGTACATGATTTCTTTTATCATTATCAAGTCTATGTCAACCCTTAGAATGCTGGTCTCAAAAATATTTAATTCCAGCAAGTTTCATTAAATTCGGTGGTCAGCTAGAGCATGTTTGGTACAGGGATCTGATAAAGACAGTCCTGAAGGCTCCCAAAGATGCTGTACATTTGTCATACATGGTCAGAAGAGCAAGTGGGTGAAGAGGCTTTGGGAGCAGTAGCGAAAAAGAC